>JBAMJV010003654.1:0-117873 GCA_037951105.1 Echinarachnius parma | reverse complement strand
ACATTTATTGTGGCTGTCTATTATTGGATACACCCCAAGTTACCGGTCAGATGTTGTTCCATAGAAAGTGGGGCTACAGTTCATCTAGACACCTGTGATGACGTCATATTCGATCCTGCTCCTGCTCCTCAGGACAATGTCTCCTCAACAATTGATCCACCGGCCCCAACCAATGCCCTGTCGACACCCAGACCATATTCTTCAAACATGACAGGTGCGTAATTGATCTGTGTATAATGTGTCGTCGTTGTTGTTGTTATTTTGTATTTATTAGCGTTCTTCATTCTTTTTTAATATTTACGCCAATCTATTTTTTTTCAAAACAATATGAAATGCTCCTTTGTAAATATTTCTATATACACATTTCATCTATTTTTTTCCTTCCTCATATCAACCAAAACAAAAATTAACAAAATAATTTTTTTGAGAATATAAATATGGGGGATCGATCTCTTATCCTTGCCCGCTTTCAAGGTATCCTCTGGCCAACCCGGCCAGGAGGGTTCAGGATATGGAACAGGAGGTCCGTAGCCTCGGCTTCGGTCCCGGCCTAGATCGGTCTCGGTCCCTTTTTGGTAAATTACGCATCCCCCTCCTCATCCTTGGAAAATCCTGGCTACGGGCCTGAACAGTGGAATAGCGTGATTGAGCTGAATGAGGCACGCGACTTAACTTAACTATGTTTTTTTTCGGGGGGGGGGGGGGCACACTCTTAATATTTATTCGTGTGGTATTTTTCGATAATTGCTTTATCCATTATGTATTTGGGTACGTGGTCGCGTTTTATCCGAGCACACTATATTTTTAAATTGTAAATCTTCAGTAATAGAACTTTGATTTCCGCTCGTCGATAGATCACGATGGTTCTTTTACTTGAATAGTGGACCCTGCAGAGTAACATGGTCAGAAAAGAGAACAACTCAGGACTAAAACAAAATAAAGAAATCGCCAGTGATATTGCACGATTTAATATTAAAGCTTTATTGATGCAAAGCAGATGGGGCCCATACTCATATTTTCTTCTCACCCCCCCCCCCCCTCTCCCTCCCCCCATCTCTATCTATCTCGCTCCTCCTCACCACCTACGCATGCCTACCTGTCCATGCCTACTACAGGTGATGATGGGAGTAACACTCACCGCGGCTCATTTATCGCGGTTATCGTTCTGGCCATTTTGTTGGGGGTAAGTTCAATGCAATTGAATTTCTTCGATCACTAAAATGTTATTTTTATTTTTATTTTTTCATTCTGAGGTGCTTTTTGCCTGACTGTTGCAATTCAAAAACTTCTTGGGGAGGGGGGGGGGGGGGAGGGGGGTCAGATTTGTATGTGATCGCAAGGTACATACTTTTCAGACGTAATTATTAGGTTTCAGCAACATAATTTCCAATAAAGAAAGAAGTAAAAGTAATCCTATGAATTCTGATATAAAACTAAATGAATAAAATGGTTTATAATTGCCGCTTCCATAAACATTAATATACCATTTTTAATCGTCCTCATTCATTGCCCCTTTTCAGATTGCTTTGGTATTCATCTTGGTCATCCTGATCCATCGCAAGTGGAAGCACACCAGACCGTGTGAAGGCTGCGCAGCTGATATGAATAGAAATTATAATGGTCAAATATACACGCATGTTAATGGAACTATAATACAGAACAGGGTTGTGTAAATAATGAGCGAAAATTGTTTGGAGAATACCTGTACAGCAAGGACAGAAGAGGAGATGGGAGAGGAGAGGACCAGAGGACTGGGAGTGTTTCACAAAACAGTATTTTGTCATTATGACAAATTTGTCATAATGACAAAATATTACTTTGTAAAACACCCCCAGGTCTGGTATTGACCCGAGTTCGATCCTTGTTTGCGCCTATCTGATTGTGAGGATAAAGGGTGGTCCCAGACGTAAATAATCATAATTGATTGTACGCGTATATAACCAGCGAAGACATGAAAGAGATCGAGCGACATGCATAGATGGGGGAGGGGCGGCTCCCTCCCACGGTATTACTTGTTCCATCTGTGGCATTGTCGATAAGTAGCGCGCCTAGTATGTTACAATTTTTAACACTATATTACCCTGGTCTTTGTATACAAAGCAAGCCAGCACAATGGGCCGTATGCATAAAAACAAGCAATTGCTTGTGCTAGCCTTTTGCTTGAATCGGTATGCATAAAAACAAGCATTTGCTTACAAGCACAAGCAATTGCTTACTGCTCGTAAGCAATTGCTTACCAAACAAGCAATTGCTTAAAACCGTATGCAGAAAACGAACCTTTTACTTGTCTTGATAAGCAATTGCTTGCGTTTTTTCAAGCACATCCAGACCAGCTTGAGCTCTTGCTTACTCAGGGCATTCGCGTTTAAGGATCACATTTTCGTACCATTTCAGGATGATTTCAAGCTCCATATTCCAGAGGTTATGTTGTGATCAAATTCCTGTTATTTTAGACTTTTTACGGCAATTTTTGTCCATCGATCTGCACAGAAATCCCCCTGATGCTCTGCGCTGTTTCCCCCTATTTGCGTAATAAAAATACTGCTGCCAGGTCTGGCACGAAGCGTTGTTGCCCTACAGTGCGATGTTCGCACAACCGTAACGATCCTTTGTTCAACACGTAAGCAATTGCTTAGGCAGTGCAAGCAAAAGGTTTCAGCACAAGCAAAGGCTTGTGCATACGAATTTAAGCAATTGCTTGAACTTGATCTTTTGCTTGACAAGCTCTTGCTTGTGCTTAAAGCATTTGCTTATAAGCAATTGCTTGTTTTTATGCATACGGCCCATTATTGTGCGAACCATCTCCACTCACTGGGGAGCGTTCCTTCCAAGCGCCTTATGTGCTATGACAAGATCAGTCACATAAAGGCTTTCACCTCATATACCGGGTCCCCATTTAATACAAACTGGGTATAATAGAGAGCAGCAATTGTTGATAATTTGTCTTGCTGAGGGACAAACGCGATGGGCAGAGTTTGATCTCGGGACCGAACGATTGGAAAACGCGCGTTCTTCCAATCTTGCCATATCACATTGATACCGTTATTTTTTTAGAGAGTGCTAAACATCATTAAAACTGAAATTATGTTATTTCATGAAAACAGTATGTCAATCATGTTTACGTCACACCATCGATAATTGTGCCGATGGAACACACTCATTGGACTTGGAGAGTGTGCGCTGTACATCAAGTACACTTAAAATGATTGCCGGCGATGTTGAGTTTTGGTAAAGAGAGTACAGATTTGGTCAAACTAAATTTTTGTAACCAAAACCTACACCATTACATTGCAAACTAATAGTTATTACTCCACCATGCTCAAAAGGAATACAAACTTACAAATGACTAAGTAAAAAGCCTGTTATCATTCAAAAAGAGCCGTTAAAACTCAAGAGGGCGCTCTCTAAAAATGCACTGGTTTAAACCATTTAAAATAAAATATTGTACATTTGATGTTTTGTTGAAATAGTGATTAGATAGAGGGATAATCAACAACTATTACAAAACCTCTTTTGTAAATTTTTGGAAAGAGGAAGCATTTAAAAAAAAATTACGGCTGGTTCAAAACTATTGAATATATGAATTGTGGGACCCCACAATTATTAAAAATTGTTATGTTTATGGATATTTTAGCCATTTCTGAATCGATTTTGATCAAATAAAGTTTATTTTGTCATTAGAATATTATGCTCTTTCTAATTTTACACTCAGTTTTTCATTATCTCACAAAAAAATTATTTTGTGTAGCGCCCTCTAAACCAAAACTCAACTATCTCCTTAATGATATACATTTTTACCATAACATAGGCGACTAGTAATTGGCTGACTATACTTAATCACTTATTTTCACTAGGATCCCGCAATAAGTTGAATTCCTAGATAGTACAATAATATGATATGAATGTAAGTATAAAGGTGTGATTGTGTCTTTGTTGTGATAGATTCCACCACTTTTGAATACTACTGTCTTCATGGTCTATACATATAAAGTTATTATTTTATTTGTAGGAAACACAGAAACAAGTCGTCACAATATTTGTTGATAATTTGTGTGTAAACAGTTGTTTGAGGAAGTAAGAGATAATTTGAAAAAAATGTATGTAGTAAAATATATTCAAATGTATTATACTTACTAATATGGAAAAACGTATACAGTGTATACAGCATGTACATAATGTATGGAAGCTTGGTAAAACATTGTATTATATTGTATATAATTATGTGACATGTTAATGTTATTCCTTTTCCCATTTTCCCATTTGGGAAATGGAGCGGCCATCAGTCCCCGAAATAGTCTAGGTTCTATACTCTGTTTTTACACCTTTCCCCCGTATTATATCGCGTAACCCGGTGCAACGCCCGGTGAATCTGAACGGAAACACAGTTCACCGGGCGTAATTATAGATGCACCCGGTTTATACGCGTATATGGGGGAAAGGTGTATACAGAGTATAGAACCTAGACTATCCCCGAAATGGAGCAGCTCCCCAAACTTGGAACGGCTCCCCTATATTGAGCAGTTCCCCGAAACTTGGAACGGCTCCCCTATATTGAGCAGCTCCCCAAACTTGGAACGGCTCCCCTATATTGAGCAGCTCCCCAAACTTGGAACGGCTCCCCTATATTGAGCAGCTCCCCAAACTTGGAACGGCTCCCCTATACAGGGCGTATCAAAAAAGCGTTACAGTTTTGAAAAATCTGTCAAAATTACATTTCAAAATAGTTTGAAGATTTTTTCATGTCGATAGATGCCCAATCGTCTCATCTATCAAGTGCCACTAACAAAACAAATTTTCGTTCACGCTTGGGCGAACACTGACTGTTTTTGTCCAGAGTGTGAAAAATGACTTGCGCCAAATTGAAAGAAGAGGGAACATTAAACCACCAGTCCGTATAAGTACTACCATTACAATAAATTGTTCCTTTGCATAAATTTAGGATCATGTTATGATGATAGGCGTACCCAGGGGGAGGGGTCACTCCCCCCCCCCCCTTAGACCAAACAATTTAGGGGGGTTTAACCCCCCCCCCCATTTCAAATTTTAACTGTTCTCGAGACCAAATGTCAATGGTCTTGACCGTCATTTTCGATGGTCTGTCACGACCTCAAAAAGTGTGAAAAAATGTTCTTTTTGGTCTTTTGGCCGGACCTGGCCTCGGTCTCGAAAATGCCAAAAATTCGCGGTCTCGCCTGCGAGCATTTTCTACGACTACCACCGGTCCCCCCCCCCCCCCCCCCCTGGTTACCGGATTCTCAACCACTGTGTCTTGGTCTTGGTCTTGGTCTCGAAATTTGTGGACCGGACCTGGCCACGGTCTTGAAAATGTCGAAAATTGTCTACGACTACCCCCACCCCTCTCTCCCGCTTACCGGATTCTTAACCACTGGGTCTTGGTATCGGCCTTGAAAATTGTGCACCGGACCTGGTCTTGGTCTTGAAAATGTTGCAGGTACTTCGTGTCGGCTTTGAAGTTGTTCTACGCCTCCACCCCCCCCCCCCCCTCCCGCTGACAGAAATTGTTTCTGAACCAACCCCCCCCCCCCCCCCCCCTTGAAAAATCCTGGGTACGCCACTGGTACCCACTGATTATGCTAGTCTAGTAATTATCTGGCAAAGAGCAATTTATTTGAATAGGAGTACTTATTCGGACTGCTGGTTTAATTTCCCCTCTTCTTTCAATTTGGCGCAAGTCATTTTTCACACTCTAGACAAAAACAGTCAGTGTTCGGCCAAGCGTGAATGAAAATTTGCTTTGTTAGTGGCACTTGATAGTTGAGATCATTGGGCATCTATCGACATGAAAAAAATCGTCACATATTTTGAAATGTAATTTTGACAGATTTTTCAAAAGTGTAACGCTTTTTTTGATACGCCCTGTATATTGAGCAGCTCCCTGAAACTTGGAACGGCTCCCCGAAATGGAGTGACTCCCACAAAATGGGAGAATAATAATATAATCATTGATTGAATCTAAGGCATTACAAAGATATAAATGACCCCCCAAAACAAATTTCGTATATATATGTTGTTTTTGTATATAAGATCCAGGGAAAGGAACTGATTTTTAAGCCCTTGTTTCTATGACAGACTAAAGTTAGAATTTAAGTTAGAAGAAGGGCAAATTAAAGCGATCCATTAACTCTAAAAAATTCAACCAAAACCATTTGGATCATCACATTCCTCTTGTAAACCTCGTTGTTTGTTTGGCTTATGGTAACTGAAGAATGTAATGTGTCATATTTTTGAAAATGTATCGCTTATTATGGAGATATTTAAAGTTTAAACTTGAATTTGAAAGCGTTTTGGACGCTTTCACCCGTAGTCAAGCGTATCCGAATTCAGATACTCAATCGTCTATAGCAGCGTTTCTCAACCTTTTTTAACCCGAGGCCCACTTTTGCTCCTACAAATTTTTGGAGGCCCACCTTATAAGAACATATTTGGAAAAATGAAAAAATGACAATAAAATAACAATAAGAAAACTGTGTGGTATCTATTTGTCAGTTGCGATGCCAAAAAACTGTCTATTCCTTCAATGGGACACTTGAGGTTGCTTATGGGAAATAAGAAAATCAAGTCGTGGTTTGATGGGGGACAGGGTTTTTTATTTTTTTTAAATTTTTTTTGGGGGGTGGCTAAACCAAATCCGCATCACCACCGCATATTGCGAAGGAGCAAAGCGATTGAGCGGGGGAGGGGGAGGGTGGGAGGTAGGGAGCTTTTGCATTTTTGGACTTGAAACTGTGCAATCTGGTGCATACCGAGATAGGAAATTCTGACTTGGCAACATGTAATGTAGGTAAACGCGTCAAATATGCACCCCCCAAAATATTCGCAAAGTGACATTATACAGTTCAAACAGTGCATCAAAAGCCACACTATTTATGATACAACAACATGAACATTTTATTCTAGACGTAGACAAGACCGATTACTGAGGGAGCGAAACAATTACCGAGAGGGGGAAGGGTGATGGGAGGGTGTGATCGTAGGTTGGTGTCCGCCCGTGCACGGTAAGGGGGATTTTGCAATATTTAACTTGAAATCATGCTATCTGGTGCATACTTGGGAAGGAAATTTGACTTGACATGAAGCAAAATCTTATTGCACATTGAATAAAATCAGACAGGACGTGGACTAGCTACCACAGAATTTTTAAAATTTCATTTTGGCCGACCTCGCGGCCCACCTGAGAGAGCTTCGCGGCCCACCAGTGGGCCGCGGCCCACTGGTTGAGAAACGCTGGTCTATAGTATCCAAATTCTGATACTTGACGCGAACGATCGGGATAAAATCAAACGTTGTTTTATCTGTTTTCACTGGGTAACCATTGTTCTTTTCTATGAAAATCTCACATATCATTCTAAACAAATCTTACAATGAAGTTTGTACATGATTGAAGTCTCAAATATTGCTTTTGGGGAAAATATAAAGTTAATGGATCACTTTAAGTTACGACTGAGGTCATCCGTTTAAGGTGAGCAAGTTTCTGTGCATGATTGTGTTGTTGAGATAACTAATAACCAAGTCAACAAAAACAAGTTAAATACTTTTGATTGGTTATCAGTTACATTCCTTTCAGATAGATACCATCTCGTTCAAAGTTCCATGCAAATATGAGAACATTAACACATTACTGTAAACACTTGTATAAAACAAAACCTTTTTAATGGCCCCGTTCACAAGTCATGGCCTGGATTTAAGACCCCTATGAAGGTGTGCGCGAGTATGTATATACATGTAGTTTGTTTGCACATGTGTTTTTTTTTGTGTGTTTGTTTGTGTGTATGTGTGTGCGTGTGTGTGGGTATGTGTGTGTGTGTGTGTATGCATGTGTGTGTGCGTGTGTATGTGCGTATGCGTATACTTGTGCGCGTATGTGGGGATGTGTGTAGGTGCCTGTATCTGTGTGTGTGCGTGCGTGCGTGTGTGCGTACTTTGTACTCTGTACGAGTGTGTACGCTTACTGTGTGTGTGTGTGTGTGCTTGTGTGCGTATCATGGGGATGTGTGTGTGTGTGTGTGTGTGCGTGTGCGTTTATGTTTGCGCGTGTGCCTGTGAGTGTGTGCCAGCGTGTGTACGTTTGCGTGGGTGAGCGTGCGCGATCGTGTGTATGTGTGTGATTATGTTATATATAAATTTACTGACTTGCTATAGCCTAAATTCTTTTTAGTCATTATGTGACTGTAATACACGTTACAATGCGTTTACATCAACAAAAATGAAATGCGTCACACTTATGATGAGAGTATGTTTGGTTGTTTCTTCATTTCGCATTGTTATACGGGGTAGAAGTGGTCGCTTGTTTGATGGGTATGATATAGGTCATGTCCAAATGTATTTATAAAATGTATTTATAAGTCTACCCTGCCGGGGGATATCTTGACTTTTTAGAAAAAGACACAAAATGCTTGTAGACTTTTAAAAAAAAACTAAAAATAGGTTTTTAAATAGTTGATGATGATATCACTATTTAATCATTATTTTAAAAAATAAAAACAAAATCACATGCACAATTTTGTATTAAAATGGTTAAAACAATGTGTTTTAGAGAGCGCCCTCTTGAGTTGTATTGGCTCTTTTTAACTGATAACAGGGTTTTCACCTAGTCATTTGTAATTGTGTATACTTTTCGAGCATGGTAGAGTTATAACTATTAGTTTGTACCGCAGTGGTGCAGGTTTTGGTTACTAACATTAAGTTTGACCAAAACTCAACTATCAAGAAACAAAATAGAGTTGTACACAACAATAAACGTGGTATAATATTTGACATACATTTGTGCAATATGGACTTTGAACATTATTGAGTTACGTGCACTAGAAAGATAAGGCAAATACCACTTATTGGTGGACTTTACTTATCTACAGAAATGAAAACATGTGTTGAGTTCACGTCCTTTATCAACAGATAACGAAAACACACAAAGCAAATGTCAAACTGAAGTCAAACTGAAGTATGTAATTGTGGGACCCCAGGGAAGAACAGCGGTTTTGTCCCTGGAACAAGGGCATCATGAGGTGAACGAGCACACATTTGTCAGGGGTTCTGAGGTCTTTTGCCCGAATAACATTATCATGTCCGCTTAAGCACCTGACAGACAACAGTAACAGCAACAATTAAGTTAACAAATAAAAACAAAATATCACAATTTTGCCCGAATATGAAGAGTTTTGCTCAAAAATGACTGACATGACTTTGCCCGAATTTATATCACGAGTTTGCACGAATACGCATTATTTTGCCCAAATATGACATGGATTTGCCTGGATTGAGGTGCCCTTTGCCCCAAAATGGCCCTTATCAAAACTCACTACACTCTTTCCAACTGATATACGTTTTTACTATGGTGACATAGTCGCAAACTGGTTTGTTTGTTAATATTTAACACTGCTGCCCTGGAAAAAAAAACCAAGGGCAGCTGCTGCTTTGGTGTTTGTTATGCATATACAGGGTGCCCCCCCCCCCCCCCAAAAAAAAAATAAATAAAAAAATATATATATAAATAAATAAATAAATAAATAAATAAAAATTAAAAACGGAACGGGGTACTTCCCAAAATAAAGTAACAAAATGATTATGTCCATCGAATAGGGTGTCTCTCCCAATGAAAAACGATACTAAGAACAATACTTTTAAACGAGTAGTTTTTGTTTAAGGACGTCTTAAGTGAGTCCATGCATGTCAGGTTCCCATTTTTGTCAATTTTTAGCAAGTCAGGGCCTGATAAATCGCACTTCCTGCCAGTCATAGCATCGAACTACTATGCCCATTACCTCGGCTCACAGCTGAATGCACACTTACAATGACGCGCGTGTTGCTCGTTGTTCGATGCTATGATGGGCAGTAAGTGCAATTTATCAGTTTAAAAAATAAAAAATAAAAATTGACAAAAATGGGACCTGACATCGTGTCACTCACAGCGCCCTAAAACCCCGGGGGGGGGGGGGGGGGTACTCAAGTATATTGGGTATACGGGGATGTGCCGCTGGGAAGGGTGACTTTTTCAAGAAAGATCCTTAGACATGGGTCCCCTTTTCATCAAAAAAATCCTTAGACATGGGTCCCTTTTTTCATATTTCCCCTTTTTTATACAGGATTTTGGGATTTGCGGATGTGAAATTGCAAAATTTTTCAAGCTCGCTACGCTCGCTAACTTAAAACCACAAAATTTGTGGGAAATACACCCAAAACATGCGCCGCAGGCGAAAAAAAATCCTTAGACATGGGTCCATTTTTCGCAAAAGGACCCTTAGATGTGGGTATGGGTTTGGAGGTCTCAGCCGCACACCCCCGTCCGACTATAATCTGAGTAACTACACAAGCAAAATGACTGTACTTGGTATCGTTTTTCATTGGAAAATACACCATATCCGATGGACATGATTGTTTGGTACTATGTTTTGGGAAATGCCCCGTTCCGTTGTTTTTTTTTTTGTTTTTTTTTTTGGGGGGGGGGGGCACCCTGTATTAATCATCAACATAATACCGTTTTCGAACATCTTGTGCAAACGCATACGCAAAGCAGCAAGCATTATTTATACTAAGTACTTGTTCATGATTGCTTTTTACCATGTTCACTAATTTGAAATAAGCGTCAACATCAACGAGAGACGAGTACAAACAAATCAATGCGTTTTAATGAGTTTAAAAGCATTTCTATCTGAAAAATTTGGGCAAGTAGATTTCGCCGTATACCGTAAATGTTTTATTATAAGTGCTATGTACATGGCTCTGTATGTTGTCTTTAAAATAGCGTCCACTGAGTCAAAAAGTGGGAAGTTTACCAAGGCGTTGAATGCAATTTGAATATGAATGATAAAGAATATTGATGATGAATAATAACAACTAAATGTAAGTTGGTTTACAGGAAGCTTGCGATTGAAATAAACGATTGTATCAAAAAGGGTATTATATAATGGAGCCGTCACACTATAGCCACGCTCTGCCTGCGTTCTCGTACTTATAAAAAAAAAAAAACATTTTGATCAAAGCGCAGGGGAAACGCCGACAAATCGAGCGATTAATGACACAATGGTAGCTCGTTCACGCTCTTGCCACGACCTTAACACGCTCTGCGTACGCTTTGGCCACGCTTTCCGAGCTATTCACTGTGCATGCTCGGTGTATCTTTAACAATAGCTCATAACAATGAGACGAGGTCATTTGCTCTACGCTCTCGACACGATCTCCACACGCTCTCTGCGATCCTATACCATGCACGCATGTAGTTGAACACACTCAGTGCGTTTCACTACGCATGCTCTTGGCGTAGATCTGTTTTAAGAGGTGGGGTGGAGGGTTATTATTGTTGACTATCATTGTTATTATTATTATTATTAGTAGTAGTAGTAGTAGTAGTAGTAGTAGTAGTAGTAGTAGTAGTAGTAGTACTAGTAGTAGTAGTAGTAATAGTAGTAGAATCATGATTGTTAGTATGCAATTCAGACAAATGTAATTTGGAAACATAACTTTTGGGGAAATGGGGGTGTCTGTACCATCGATATAAAAATGTATGTATGTATGTACATTATTTTTGCCCGGACATGCCATTTTAAATTGTGACATCATTTTACCTATAGTTGAAACGTGTCAAACTTCGCAATATATAGCCTAGGCTATAGCGTCCACTAGCAGAAGTGCTGGAATAGATATGCAAGAATGTCTTTTGTTCAACTTGGGAATGAATGAGAAGATTATGACACTTGTGTGAAAAGATATCATCCCATGCATGGACATACAATAGCCCCTGAATAAAGAGTAGATCGCCGAAGACCCAAGTTCGTTTTTCAACATGTCCAAAGCGAAAGCCGAGCTCCTACGTCCTGCTCTTTTGTTCATCGAGCTATTGACTGTGCATTCATGGAAGGATATCTATTGACGCATGTGAGATAATCTTCCCATTCATTGCCCACTGCGTTGCCAATTTGCTAATTTAACTTGGACGCCGCGGGAGCGGCGCGAGAGCGGCCAAGAAAAGTGTACGATCTAAACAATAGCGAACAATGAACGCCGCTCTCCACACGACCTCCACACGCTCTCCCCACGTCCTCCCCACGCTTCCAATTTTATGAATTGGGATAGGAGCGGCGCGAGGTCGGCGCGAGAGCGTAGCATAGTCTGACGGGGGTATAACAGACTGCTGATTCAAATAGATTACTGATTCAAATAGATGTTCAAAGCCACCACTATCAACAAAGTCTGATTTAAATGGGGCCTATATATAGACCTCTATTGCAGGTGGGAAAACATTTACGTTCCGAGTGAAATGTTCATAGGGAGGTATACATGAAATTAGTGTTTCGCATCCAGACTTTCCTTGATTTGAGTGTTTATGAAGAAAATAGTCAACCTCCATAAAAATTGAATAGCATGCTCCGTCACTAAGTTAATAGACTCCTCGATTTTCTAAAATGAGAATTGCAGACAACAAATATTTCAGTAACCTTTATTGAAGGGAATTTTAACTCAAATGTACAATTTATTGTTAATTACAACAACAAAAATACGTTTGTAAAGTATAATTTGACTTGATTATGAATTATGATTTAATTGCTTTATTATTACTCGAGGGGTCCACAATCTACAAGCATTACTTTTTAGTGGATCCCTCCATTTCCAAATATATTATTTACCATATATGATTCTAGTTTTCATTGTACAGCTATTTTAATTTTACATATGTAAACCTTGTATTGATTTTTACAATGCTATGTATTTGATTTTTTGTTGGAAATGAAATAAACTAAACTGAAACTGAATATTTACATATGACATGAAAAAATATAGGTGAAACTTAAATGTGCTAATAATATCACACCGCATTTTGATCTTTGTAAAATGTGATCTATGTACATAACAAATTATGTCATATATGCAAACGTTTATATATTTTATCCAAGATGTACATCTAGACGGTCACAAGATTTAGTCAAATTTATACAATGTAGAATGTTGTACGTACGTATGTTGAATCATAGTAGAGTAGTAGAAAGAAAAAAAGGTGTCATTTCAGTTGTCTTCCCATAGGCAGGGCTCGAAATTAGCACAGGCCCGCTGGCCTGTGACCACCGGAAATGAACCTCAATGTTTGAATGTTAGATTTTTCTTTAGCAACTTTTTTTTCTGTTTTTCTTTCTTTTGAGCCAACTTATTCATGTTTCGGACCATCGAAATGTGAGAAATCTTTATTTTCCTTGCCCGACTTGGGCACAAGGAGTAAAAAAAAAAAAAGTTAAAGCCATAGAACAGTATTGGGAAAATTACAGAAATCCGCTCTGTTGGCCTAACAAATTCATCAACATGGTTGAAATAGTATAAAAGAGGGTTTATGTGGTAAATTATGAACCATAACATCGTAAAATGCAGACAAATACGGGGAATTCTATGCGCCACCGATAAGATTGAACGGCGCACAGCCTGTTTGGCCCCGCCGCCGGAATCAAAATCACTTGGAGCTTTTGCACTTCTCTTGTACCTTGTTGTTTGGCGTATTGTAACAGAAGAATGAAATGGGTTGTGTCCCTAATTATGGAGATATGTATGATTGAATTTGAAAAGCGTTCGGGGAACATGTTTTTTTAATTTTGTTATTGTAGTTCAATTAGTAGTGGCAATATTACAATATTTGTACATGATGTATTGTTGTCAAATTTTGGTTGTATTACTATTTATGGCAATTAATACATGTCCTTACAGAAAATGAAAGTGTTTCAACTTTTGCAAGAATTTATTCAATTTAATAATAATAATAAGGTTTTTATAACGCGCATATCACATACATTTAGCCTCAAAAGATATGAATTACACATATTTCAATTACCAAACATATTTATTTGCACTCTATTTATTTGTAGTTTCACTTGCAATAGATTCAGTTATGAAGTATTTATGACCGTAACTTTCAATATTTTAGTCTTTATTGCACTATTTTTATTTATAGTGGATATAGCAATATAATCCATTAACCGTTTATAACCATCAAATGCACATGTTTAATTTATTGCTATCATTGACTAGAAAATTTGTATTAAAAATCATGGATGCAACAAATTTTGATGAGAGACAGGAAACTTGAAGCTATTGCCAGACTTTCCACAAACCACGGAGGCCCTCTGGATTTATATGCTACTTACACATAATCTACCCTTCTTTATCCACCCCTATCATTAAAACGAAAATGGAAGAAAATTATTATTAAAAAATTCCTAGTTTAGTTTCAATTTAGACTGCATTTGATTTTAATCATGTTTGCCATTCAACTGCATTGCCTTTGACTGTACCAATGCAGGAAGTAAAGTTTATTTTTAATACAAACTGAAACAATAATTACTTGTGAAAGTACAACATTTCGCTGATTGATAAGTCAATTATTTATATATATGAAGTCAATTTCATAACATGAATTCTATTTGTTTTGGTTTCATGTTTGTGTTTTTGTTTAATGTGTATTCACTACTTATAAGCCGTGTCAGTTTACAGTTGTTATACTACAGTAATCATACCCTGATAAAGAATATATTAAGCTGTCATAAATATTAATAGAATAACTGCATATATACATAAGTAGCAAATGATAAACCAAAAAGGAATACTTAGAAAATAACCTCCCAAAACAGTGACAGATTCATTCATGAGTTGGGCATTGGGGCACGTTCTTCACATGATTTTGCCAGAATATGACATGGATTTGACTGAATAATTTATAGCCATGATTTTGCCAAATTGCAGGTGCGTTTTGCCCGAATATAGCCGTTTTTTAAACTCCAAGGGGGCTGCAGCCCCCCCCCCCCCCCCCAGCTCCCGCCTCCTACGCCTGTGCTAAATAATGTAAATAGATAGCTAGATAGCGCTGTAACAAGGGGAATCATCCTAGCCACACCCTATTAATCTACAAGATCCGTCATAAATATTTCACTTCAGTGCAACAAAATTTGTATTAGCATAGGAATGAAAACAAAGCCACTAAATATGATGGGGACACCCCCCCCCCCCCCCCCCCCTATACATTTGACACAACCTAACAAAAAAGGGGGCAAATCAGGGATAGTTGAGTTTTGGTAAAGAGGGCGCTACACATAATAATTTTTTTGTGAGATAATGAAAAAGTGAGTGTAAAATTTGAAAGAGCATAATATTTTAGTGACAGAATAAACTTTATTTGATCAAAATCGGTTCAGAAACGGCTGAAATATCCATAAACGTAACCATTTGTAATAAATATGGGGCGCCACAAAATTTGTAACGGTTGGTTCAAAATTAGCTAATATTTAATAT
Source organism: Echinarachnius parma (assembly GCA_037951105.1). Classification (NCBI taxonomy): domain Eukaryota; kingdom Metazoa; phylum Echinodermata; class Echinoidea; order Clypeasteroida; family Echinarachniidae; genus Echinarachnius; species Echinarachnius parma. Next base: position 102,594 of record JBAMJV010003654.1, on the reverse strand, counting down.
TAGCTAATTTTGAACCAACCGTTACAAATTTTTGTAAATGCTTCCTATTTTCAAAAATTTGTAAAAACAAGTTTTGTAATAGTCGTTGATTATCTCTCTATCTAATCACTATTTTTAGGAACCTTCGCATGCACAATATTTTATTTAAAATGGTTTTAACCAATGTGTTTTTAGAGAGCGCCATCTTGAGTTTGAACGCCTCTGTTTGAATGATAAAAGGCTTATTACTCAGTCGTTTGTAATTTGGAATTCCATTCAAGCATGGTAGCGTTATAACTATTAGTTTGAAATGTAATGGTGCACGTTTTGGTTACTAAAATTAAGTTTGACCAATACTGTACTCTTTACCGGAACTCAACCAGCCCTTTAAAAACAAATACAGAAGGTGTTCCTCTCCAAGCATTCGCGTGCCCCGAATCAGTCCGATCACGCTACACTTCTGGGAGCGGGGTGCGGACGGGGTGACAGATCGAGGAGGTTTTATTTAAGGGAAGAGATAGACTGGAGGGGATTCCCATGGATACAATGCACGTATTATTGTTTACAAAGGGATCCGAGGGGAGAGAGAGAGAGAGAAAGGCTTATTGTAGTAGAGAGATAATGGTGAAAGAGGAGAAAGGGCGCCATTTGGAGGGAGGGTCCGAGTGATTGGTGAATTCATGAATAAAAACAATTTGTCATTTGACAAATCTGAATACATGTTTAACATAAAGTTAAGAATTAATAACATATTTAAAAGGAGCTAGCACATGTGTTGATTGCTAGTCGAGACTAGCACTTTGATAGGGTAAGAGAGAGATAAATAATAGTAATAATTAATAATGGAAGGTGAGAGAGCGTCCGACATCAAGTCGGCTGAACCATTAGCAAGACTGGGATTGTTGTGCAGCTGCTATACTGCATGTAAGTATAACAATAAAACAAAAATTGTTTAGGGACCACCTGAAGGGAAAACAGAAAAGTGGCCACTGCAGACAGGTGACCTCCATAATAATCAGGTTCCATAACATCTAGTCAAACCTGTCTACAGTGACCACCTGAGGGAAACTAGAAAAGTGGCCACTGTAGACAGGTCTCAGAGACAGATTTCATAACGTTGTTTTTCTCTCCAGGGGAAAACTGATGGTGGCTAGTATAATAATGCAGGTCGAATAACACAGGGTTGAATGCAAATTATGCAATTATTGGGCTCTCCGTCTAACCGAGACAAGGCATAATCATCGATCTAAAAATACTGCGGGCATAATGTATACATTCCCAGGGATGCTCTTTTCGACGGGTGTGCGTCTCACATGGTAGGGTTTGTGAAAGGAAAGGGTGGGGAGGGGGGGGGGGGTGTTCGAACGGCACATTATTTTATACCCTCCCCACACACACAAACACGTATACACACCCGGTACTCGGCGTAGGGGAACGTTTTTATTAGGGGGGGGGGCTGAGGTATTTTGACCGAATAATTTTCCTTCCTGACTTTTCACCTGACAAGCAAAACAAAACAAGCTCCTTGTATGTTTTTGATGGCTTAATCCGAAAATAATACGATTTTGCCCGAAAAATCGATGACTTTGCCCGAAGATAACATGAGTTTGCCTGAATATGATATGGTTTTGCAGGTGCTTTTTGCCCGAATATGGCCGGGTTTTTTTTATGCAGGGGGCTGCAGTCCCCCCCCCCCCCCCCCCCTGTCTCATACACCTTTGTGAATTCTTAATCAAACGTAACCGTTGTTCAAACAAAGCCATGCAAACGTCAAACTCTGCCCCTGATGGAACAATCTCGTATTCCCAGGCCTAGAGGCTAGAGCCAACGTGATTGGACAATTTTTTTCTTCTCTTGGATGCTTTCCAAATCCACGTTCCAATGAAAATGCGCAGCACAGATAACAGGGATATGGGAGTCCCTGGATATAGGGACGTAAACATCATTGCGGCTGGGCTTGGGAGGTGGTATTTTGTAGCTCACATTTCCCTGATCATTCTCATCTGAATCGCCATTGCATAAGGCAGCGTTATTTCTGTCTAGTGGTGAATGCGGTGCAGCTTGATGTTCAGTATGCATTAAAAGGCCTGTTACTCACAGGCTGAACATTATGCGATCGAGGTGAGATGTGCAGATGACACCTGTGATCAATTCAATATAATTGTGTAGCATTATGGAGGACAGAGGAAGTTCATGACCATGTCTTCATGCACGAACACTTGATCTGAAAAATGAACATTGCGATTCACAGGATTGCTATTTGTTTGTTTTATTTTAATTTCCGTATACAAATCAGCACTGAAATACAAAATATCACGAAAAGAAAAGTACTACAAGTAATTTACAAAAAAAATGCTATTTCATAAATTATAAATACAAGTACAATGTAGAGTTGAAATGATATGATAAATAAAAGATTACGGCTGGATAAAAAAAAAAAAAAACATAATTGGGAAAACTGATGGAGGTGAAAATACGGTATAGGGGAAGGGATCTATTTGAAAAAATGGTATGGGTGTGGAAAGATGGAGAGGAAGCTGGGTGAAGGATAAGGGGATGTGATGAGGCAAGAGGGAGGCAATGGAGATGGAGCTGAGCAATGGGGATGATGAGTAGGGTTAGGATTGGAGTTAGGACTAGGCAAGGATTGGATTAACGATTAGGGTTAGTGTTAGGGTTAGGATTTGAGGTAGGTGTGGTTATTATTCGAGGTATGATTGTAGTTAGGAGTAGGTTTAGTGTTAGGGTTTGGAATGGAGTTAGGACTAGGGTTATGATTATGGTTAGGGTCGTTTAACTGAGCTGTTTTTTCTCTTATTATTTTCTTGTTTTACAGTCATCATGTGAATTTTTCAAGCATGTGGGAGATATCTTTTTTGACGCTCCTGTGTACGTGTGTTAACATTTTAAAGACTGAAGGATTTCTTTTGGGATCAAACGTGTCTTTGTCTTTCGACCATGAACTAATTGATCCAGTATCCCGAACCATTTGTAGTGTCTTTGTTTCTGATCGTGATCAGCCACTCTTCGTGAACGAACAGATACTTACCAATTCATTTAAACCTGGACAACTCAAACGCTTTGGTTTTCATTATGATCGCATCCAACGAAACTTTACCATTAATGTCAGAATCTCTAACCTTCAGGTTATTGATGAGGGCAATTATCGTGTTCACATTCTTGAACTCGTCAATGGGAGGGTTGAATCTGTTGCCGAGTACCCAGTTACTGTCACCGTTACCTATCCACCGGGAAAAGCAAATTGTGAACTTGGAGACAATTTGTCGGACCCTGACTGGCAAATGATCCGTTGCAATGCAACAGCCGGTAACGATGGCTCTGGATATTTGGTTTGCCAGCAGAACATGAAACGACTTCCTCTTCGATTTCGAAGAGATTTGCGCACTGATGGGACTTTCATTGAGGCTGTCTATTATTGGATTCATCCCAAGTTACCGGTCAGATGTTGTTCCATGGAAAGTGGTGATGCAGTTCCTCTGGACTCCTGTGATGACGTCGTATTCTATCCTCATGATAATGTCTCAACAATTGATCCACCAACCAATGCTACCAATGCCCTGTCGACACCCAGACCATGTTGTACAAACATTACTTTGTCAGGTGTGTATGTACATATTGCTAGTCTATACATTGTCCGTGGCTTAGCGTGCATTGTCGGACCAAGGAGGGTCAAACACAAGGAGATACTTCAAACCTAGACCTATTGTTTGAACTATATGACGCCGCTACTGAGTTATGCGTATACGTACATCCATAGTTGAGGCGCATTTCTGAATTCTTGCAATGTCAAGGATGACAATGGATGTCTGAATGAAAGTTCTTCCCAGTTTTCGCTGATGACCCATAATCCCAGATATCACGCGGTGTAAACAGAGCATATTAGGACAAGCAAAGGGAATACAATGATTTTATCTATGGCAAAAATTATCAAATTTCTGCTTCGGCCCATAAGATATAAGTTACAAGGGAAAACAACTTGTTGTTTTTATGAATAACATAAACTTGACGTGAGGATTTTTGCGGAATTCGAGAAAATCGGGATTTTAGAAGGAGTGGTATTCGAAGATTATTGCCTTATATATATCTCCAATATTTGACCATGTTTCTGCATGGGAAGCTATAATCCTTACCCATACTAGCCTATTATCTCATAATGATTTCAATTTGAACGACACAAAATTGTACTTTCTAGAATAATAGTTCTGGAAATCGATCGCGTTCCTACCGCATCATAGTGATTTTTAGGCGGCGGCAATGTTCGTGATCAAAGAAGCGAGTGTCATTAAAACTCTTTTTGTTCATGCATTCACACAAATAGGTGTTTGAATAAATTATCTGGCGATATTATCTCCAAATGTTTGAAACTCCTTGGCCGGACTTATACATGTTTAGCAAATTATTTTGGGGGAGGCAAACTCTAAGTTTTCTGAATATTGGAAATCATTTCTTCCCCCTTATGTTTCTATTGTTTTGTCAAATTATTGGCTGCGCACTACGCCACCGCGGAATAAAATGTGTAACCCAAATCGGTTTGAAATACCCAGTTTACTATATCCGTGAAAGTGTGGTTGACTATAACGTATTACTTCAGTAGTTATTTTAATTTTTATCTGAACATAATATATCATGTTAATCTTTAATCTAGTTACATAATTCGAGTTTTCAAATGTTCTTTATCATTCGGTAACCTTATATCAAATGTATGTTCAACTTGGCTTACACGTAATTTATGCATTCACTTAAAAATGCTGGTATATTGTCGATATACTTGGCTGTTCTGTATCTATAAAAAGAAAAAAATGGTCATTGGCCCACATTGTTTAGATTAAAATGATCAGGAAAGATACAAAATATTAGGACTAAGACAAAAATTATACAGAGATAGCTATCCGGTGATATTATGCCATGTATCTATACTATCTTAGTGTAAAAGAGTTAAAAGGCACTCAAAAAGAGTGACATTCCACTCTCTCGAGGATTTTAACGAGGGCAACCTTTTTGTAATTGGAAAAGGGATATGTCACTATTTCACTGAGGGAAGACTGAAAAACAGAGTGATTGCAAATGCACTCACAAAAAGAGTGCACTCTCAAGGAGTAAAATGAGAGATTAGGGACAACCCCATTCGAGTGAAAAAAAACAGTGGTTGCTGTTTTACTCGGAAAAGAGTGAAATTCAAGGAGTTAAACGAGGGAAAACCCCTTTACGGTTGAAAATGTAGTGATCACTATTCACTTCAAAATTCCGTGTGCGCAGCGCGCGTTGTACAGTTGTATATGACAGGTATATGGCAATGATGTCTATTGTGCCCCGCCGTTTATGCACGTGAACGCGTACGTCGGATTCGCACGGTAGGATCATACAGACGTACCTGAGATGGACAATCAACTAATTTTGTCTCTTGATCCAATTATGTTCACCGCTGCATACATTACCAGAAGTTATGTTCATTGATATTGTCTCACATCAGGCGCAAGGACAATTATTTCATTGCACGGGACAATAAGATATGCGTGAGGAGCATCCTTATATATCGCCGACCGTTTTACGTTGATGCATGTCTCGTCGAATCATAAATGCTAAAGGAGGCACGTGTCGGGATCAGCAAATCATAAATGTTATTTGTTTGTGAATATGAAATTGTGCCTCCGCAATCTCCCGCACACATGCAAAATCCGATTCAGCAGGAATACACGTACTCAGGCCTGGCAAATGTGCGGAAACCTTGGAAATTACTCTTATTAAACATGTTTTGGAACGAATATTCATAAAACGTCGATTCACCCAACGGAAAATTCATTTTTTTTAATGATAATTGGTTAAAAAAGATCGATTGCCCTCACTCTTCACGGCGGTGACTATCATATGATCAAAGTGATTAACCAAGCTGTGTAGTACTATGTGATATATTTGTATTATACAGGTGAATTGATAAGTTAAACGCCGATGACTGTCCATGGTGATGCTAATATGACTATGGTCGGATCGAAAGTGAACTGAAGGTAATTCATTCAGTCGAGCTAGCGATGAGTTGACGTTTGTAGCTCATTCTCCTTGCTCACACCAGAGAGGCCCACCTGTCTGCTCACACGTTTACTCGACCATTCGAGACTTTCGAGTGGAATAGCCACTTGTTTACATACCTTTTAGAGAGTAAGACTAGACGTGCCCGCCTGTCAATATGCAGTATTGCGCTTTTCTCGCCCTTTCCTGGACGTACCCTCGACTTCTTGTCTCACGACGCTCGGCAATCGAGTAAAAATAAATCACTCTGTATTATAATATTGAGTGGATCACGGGATCACTCATGCCAACGAGTGAAATACTCGACGGAATATTGTATAAGACTCGCTCAAATGAGAGTTGATTACCACTCCATTAGGAGTGAAAGCGATCGAGTGGAAAGTTTGCTCCTCTGCATTAAGAGAGTAAGCAGTATTGACGCATAACAAATGACGCATACTTACATTTCCCCCTCTCCCCTCTCTCTCTATCGCTTGTCCTCATCTATACCTCGGTGTTTTCACTGCAGGTGATGAAGGGAGTAACGCTCATCGTCCCTGTATCGCGGCGATATTTCTGGGCATTCTGTTTGGTGTAAGTTCAATGCAATGCATTTTCTTCCCAACATGCATGTATCGAATGGTTATCGCTCATTGTATGTTTCCGCTATAAAGGCAAATTAACGGGATTGTCCGTCCGTACATACGGCCCCAGGGCGAAAACAATTGAACAAAGTTGTATTTCTATTGGTAACTGTGCAGTTGGCAGCTTGAAAGTATATGGAAAATCAAGCAACTGCATGGTTCCAATTCAAGCCAATTGGAAATCAGTTTAAATTTCCAATTTATCAGATTGAGTCACAATTTCCAATCGATACAAATTGAGTCATAATTTCAAATTAATACAAATTAAGTCACAATTTCCAGTTGATACAAATTGCGTCACAATTTCCAATTTATACAAATTGAGTCATAATTTCCAATTGATACTAATTGAGTCACAATTTCCAATTTATACAAATTGAGTCACAATTTCCAATTGAATCATCCAGTTAACAACTGGGAAGTGTATGAGAAATGGTTCCGATTGGATGCCAGTTAACCATGTTCATTGGCAGTTGGCACCAGTTGGAAACCAGTTAAAAATTTGATCCAGTTAGAAATCAACTAGTTTCACACACTGTAACTCGTCTAGTTCGACTCCTAAATGCAATCTGGCTGTGCCAGTTATGAATGTTTCTTTATACGCACACGGGTTGCGTGGTTATTTCGTTTTTACAGTTTTTACAGACGCGCTCAACCAATTATGATTATCTACGTTTGGTACCGCCCTTTACCGTCACCATCCGAGAGACGGGTAGATTTTTGCAAAGAACAGAGCTCTGACATATTAGACTCTGTTGCAGTGATATTCAATGAGATAATATTGCATGCCATATGCCTAAGATATCATAAAAACCATTCAACAAATAAATGTCAGTCAACATTTGTATGAACTGGTGAATATGTAATGCAACGTTTCCAATAATAATCGACACATAATGAATGCGTGCGCGCATAGGATCCTGTATACAGTAATCGCTTGTGCTCTTAGTCTTATCGATGAGCGTTTATATCATCACCATAGAGACCTCACTGACAATGCGTTCAAACATCTAGCGTGATTGACTCCTCGAACAGTTTTCCGATGGTCGGGATAAGCGCAATAATGGTTTTAAACGCCACAGATATTGGAAATATATATACATTATAAATATAACTTTTGTGGTAATCTATATGATATAGATTACCACAAAATGTATATTTATTCATATTTTGTGAATTTCTTTTGACTTGGAAAGCAAAATGGTTTCAATTGGTTTCAATTGGTTTCACCCGGTACCAATTTCAATTGATACATTGAAACCAATGGTATTCGGTTTTTTCAATTGGCTTCAACTGGAAGGTACCAGTGGAAAATTTGAAACCAAGCAAAACCAATTGATGTAATTTGAATTGTAAAACTGGAAATACATTGTTTACCTGGTGATATTTGTATTTCTAACGGTTGGCAAATGGTTTCAGTTGAAACCAATTGAAATCAGTAGGAACATCGAAATCAATTGAAACCTAGGCCTATGGTGTTTCAATTGGTTTCAACTGTAGTATCAGTTTTATCAGTTGACTCAATTTTGAAACATTGAAACCAATTTAAATTTCCAATTGGTTTAAATTGGATTTGCGTCCTAGGGGCACCCCGTCTGATTGGTTCACTATAATATCCAGGAGTCCTGGACCATACTAGCATGATTCTAAGTCTATTTCAGATGCATGATAAGGCTGATGATGCAACAACAAAAAAGGATACCATGTTAGTTGCCAAACTAGTTAGTTAACAAACCCCAAAAGTCAGGGCGACGCAATCAGGTTCGCCCGGATAACGTCCGGGTAGAAGCAAGTCGATAGAGCCAGGGTGGAGTCAGGGCCCGAGTCAGGGTTAATGACCCCTTTAGATGGTGTCGACGGGGGTATAGGACAGGTCACCCGGGTGAAGTTCATGTTGCATGCTTGATCGACAGTGTTTGTCATAGTTACCTAACCCGTGTTTTTACCTTGAAACCGCCATATAGAGTTAGCTTTACCACCCACTGTTGCTTCTCCGCACCATGTCCTGACAAAGCTCCTGTGAGGTCTAAGTAAGGCGGGTTTAGGAATATGAGCCCTGGAACGATTAACAATTGTATCACCTATGAGGATACTGTATTCATTTATGATCATAATGTGCTTAGTAACTAGTGCATATTGATTCCAGGTGTAATTCATTTGCATAATTCAGACGCTATGTCAGACTTGCACGTGATCGTATAATGCACATCATTCTAAGAAATATTTGTATCAGCAAAATAATGTCCAATCAAGAAATAATTAGTAATATAAATTCCGGTATAGACCCGAATTTGCGATAAAGGTTCTTACCGGGCTCCAGTAAACTTCATCATGCCTGTGTATACCATTTTAATCGTTTTCATTCATTGTACCTTTCCAGATTACATTTTTGTTCATCATCGTATTCCTGATCTATCTAAAGGTGAACCACGTGAGACGGAGATATTCAGTGGGTTTAAAAGTGGAAATGCGGATAGCAATTCCGGCATATCAAGTAGTTAATGGTGGGCCATAGGAACTATACAGGTGAGTATAGCGTATAATGACACGAGCGAGCGATACCATTATAGTCTTTTTTGTATACCTCCTTGGGCTAGTAAAGTGCGTATCTCACCGGCGGAGACGTCGCCGCGACTGCCGCGACTGATCAGTCGCGGTAGTCGCGGCGACTCGGGAGACCCGAAAATGGTTTGCAATCTCACCAAGGCGAAGTCTCGGAGACGTCTCCGCGACGTATCCATGGGAGCAGGAACAAACTGTACCAATTGATAAAGAAATCAGTCACGTGATCTCTAAAGTGGGTCAAGCAACGTCAAGTAGTGTCGCGGAGACGTCTCCGCAACGTCTCCTCTCAGTCGCCTTGGTCTCCAGTAGGTCGCGGCGACGTCGCGGCGACGTCTCCCCAGTCGCGGACAAAATTAGTCTCCGCGACTGATGGTCGAAAATCGAACATGTTTGATTTTCCCGCGACTCCCCGGAGACCCGGTTAGTCTCCAGGAGACGTCGCGGCGACGTCGCGGAGACGTCTCCGCGACTAGCGGAGACTGAGTCGCCAACTAGTCGCCAACTAGTCTCCAGCTCGGTGAGATACCACCTTAAGGGAGCGGAGATACCGATCGCGAGCGACATAGGCATTAATGTTTATATCAATTATAGGCAGTGTACATTATATTTGAGTTTCATTTTGTTTGTTTGGGGAAGGATGCTCTCCATGCTCTCCATGCTGCGTCAATCGTGCACCTGTAGTGGAGAAAGTCATGAATAACATCAAGTGAGATCATTTGATTAAAGGGACAATGAAATCAGGACAAATTGTTGTATGCACTATAAGACACTAAATAGGATGAATAGTCCCTGAAAATTTGAGCACAATCGGTCAAGAAATAAGAAAACTATGGCTCTTTGAAAATATCAATTTTTTTTATATGAGTGACTCAAATTGGCAACGCACTTTGGCAAAGTTGTGGTACTCCCCATACGTTTTGTACATACAATTTCAATTTTGTTCAATTTTCTCAAAATATATGTTAACCCTTCGTTTGAGTTCAACATATGTTTTGTAGAATACATTTATACACAACATATCGTGAGTTTGGGGAATGGAAAAGTGTGACTATATGAAGAAAACTGTAAAAAAAAACGGGAAAATTTGTGTACAAAACATACGAGGAGTAGTCCACAAACTTATCTGAGTGTGTTGCCAATTTGAGTTCCCCATAGGAATAAATGGGCATCTTCAAAGATCCATAGTTTTCTTGTTTATGGGCCGATTATGCTCTTACTTTCATAGATTATTCCTCCTAATCTCTTCAAGTTTATGAAAGCAACAGTTTGCTTGGGTTTCATTGTCCATTAAGTTTTGGTATAGAGGGCGCTGCACGAAATATTTGTTTTGAGAGATAATAAAAAAAAAACTGAGTGTAAATTCTGAAAGAGCATACAATTTTAATTACAGAATAAACTTTATTTGATAAAAATCGATTAAAAAACAGCTGAATTATTAATAGATATATCTGATCGGAATAAATCTGGGGCCCAGATTTATTCGATGATTTTTTGTTTGATTAAAAATGTTAATTAATTACAAATAATTTATTTTAGGTTATGATAGATACAATTTCAATTTGTGTACATAGTGTAAATAAGTTAATTTAGTGGAAAATGTATTTATGTTTGTGTTATTTATTATCATCGAGGCTAATCTCGATAAGCATTGTGCTATTTTGCTAGCCCCTTGTGTAAATTCTTCTTTTGTAATATTAATCTCAATATGTATTAGTATGCACAATGAATATGTAAATATTGAACTGATTATTACTGACAATAAATCCATTTAATTTCATTTTAAATTACAATTCATGTTCATTTGTATCTAATTTGAAAATAGTATGTAAAGGTGATGTTGATGTTTTGAATTTAGATTTTGAGATTTGTAAATGATATTAGTAAATGATAAAAATCGGTAATTTTACTTCTGATTCAGTGACATATTTCACTTTATAAAGCTCGGCTATAATTTGATTTGTAAGTTTTGTAGTTTCAAAGTTGCGGGTAAAAGTTTTGAGTTCAAAATCAATGAATGTTTATTACCAACAAATGTTAGAATTTGATAACAATCGAATTTAAAATTCACTACTTCTATTGAAATGTGTCTATTATTGTCAATAAAATGTAATTGTAAAATGTGAAAATTTATGTTTTGAATAAAACATTTTTGGAGATACATTTTGGCGATATAGAGTAAAAGTATAATTACTTTCATATATCAAATCAGTATTTTTGGGTGATGTTCCCATGTTACTTAGGGACTGTACATGGGGCTATCTATGCAAAATAAGTCAACTGTGACTTTTTATAACCCCCACATTTTTACAATGTACATGTACATGGATTGTTGATGTTTTGTACAGTTTGTTTTTATCATTTGGAAATAATGAAAACATGTACAATGTTTATACTGTATGTATGTTTTGTGGAAATAAAGTTCCAATTCAATTCAGTTCATGTCGTTATTGAGATATAAATATTGTCTTAAAATGTATGGCAGTATACGTCGAATTAGTTATTTGGACGTGGTGTGGCAAGATTGGTAGTGCGCGCGCTACAACGCTAATCTTAGCGGGGGGTCGCACTCAGAGCGAAAATTTCCGCGTAGCGGCCAAACCTAGTGAAGTACCACATTGAGTTGACTAGGCACGTTGACTGTTGCTATTTACCTTTTCGATTTCATACGACGACGCGCGTTCAAGTCTCGGGATAGTTACGCCATGCATTGCTCGTGCGAAGTTTGCAGAGAATAGAAGATTAGTTTTGTAAAAAAAGGGTTTTGATATCCAATACAGTCAAACCTGTGTATAGTGACCACCAGATTGAAAGAATAAAAATGGACGCTCTTAAAAAGGTGACCTTTATAGACAGGTTCTATAAAATCTTATTAAGACAAACCTCTGTATAGTGACCACTCAATTGAAACAATACAATTGACACTTGATTGCAAGTGACCTTTATAGACAGGTGCCAACATACAGTCAAACCTGTGTATAATGACCACCAAAGGGATATGAATAATTGGCAGCTATAAACTGGTGTCCATTGCAGACAGTTCAAAAATACCGTTTACAGTCAAACCTGTGTGTAAAGACCACTAAATGAAAACAAGAAAATTGGCAGCTATTATCAGGTGACCTTTATAGACAGGTTCCGAAATATTGTTTACAGTCAAACCTGTGTATGACCACCAATGGAAAACAAGAAAATTGGCCGCTATGATCAGATGACCTTTAAATACATGTTCCGAAAAGTCGTTTACAGTCAAACCTGTGTAGAAAGACCACCAAAGGAAAACAAGGAAATTGGCCGCTATTATCAGGTGACCTTTGTAGACAGGTTTCGAAATATCGTTTACAGTCAAACCTGTGTGTAATGACCACCAGATGGAATGAAAAAAATGGCCGCTCTAAACAGGTGACCTTTATAGACAGGTTCTATAAAATCTTATTAAGACAAACCTATGTATAGTGACCACTCAATGGAAACAACACAATTGACACTTAATTGCAAGTGACCTTTATAGACAGGTGCCAATTAACATATTGTTTACAGTCAAACCTGTGTGTAATGACCACCAGATGGAATGGAAAAAAAAATAGCCGCTCTAAACAGGTGACCTTTATAGACAGGTTCTATAAAATCTTATTAAGACAAACCTCTGTATAGTGACCACTCAATGGAAACAACACAATTGACACTTAATTGCAAGTGACCTTTATAGACAGGTGTCAACATATTGTTTACAGTCAAACCTGTGTATAACGACCACCAAAGGAAAATAAGAACATTTGCCGCAATAAACAGGTGCCCTTTATAGACCTGTTCCATAAAATCATAAACAGTAAACTTTGTATGGTGACCACCCAAGTGCAACAAGACATGTGGTCGCTATAAACAGGTGACCTTTATAGACAAATTTCATAACACAGTGTACTGTCAAACCTGTGTATAGTGACCATCCAAATGAAACAATGCATGGAAGTGGGCGCTATAATCAGGTGACTTATTATTGACAGACTCCATAGAATTAAAATGAGATATAGTAAAAACCTGTGTATAGTGACCACCCAATGCAGACAAGAAGAGTGGACGCTATAAACAGGTAACCTTTATAGACAAGTTCATTTAAATTATATAGTTCAGTTAACCTGTTTACAGAGACCACAGCAGAGAAACAAGAAATAAACAGCTATATAAGACGTTGTTTTTAGTAGCCAAATAGTGCTTGTCGTCACAGATCTAGACCGACGGCAAAACAGGGGTGTACACGTATTAGATATCTGGTACGAACGACGGGCACGTAGATGCGCATGCGCACTGCTTCAAAAAATGACGTCACTGTACCAGTCCACTAGTGAACGTACAAATCGAAAAGTCCGTAATCAGAGCGCTTGGACGGCGAGGCTCGCTGCCTCACGTGTTTCATGCACTGATTCGTACACACGCGCTGCATGCACAGTATGTTGTGATTTGTACTGCCTATACCGTATGCTTATAGTACAACATGCATGATAAATGGAACGAGTGAAACTCCCGCGTATTCAGAATTGCGAAACTGCAAATAGATCGCGACGGTAGCCAGAGTACGGGGACGGTCACAGCGGATTTAAATCCCCCGTCGCCGCACATGCGTCGCAGAGCGAAAAGACGCTAATGTATCCACTATTGCTGCTCTCTACCCAGGTGTATAAATGGGTACCACGGTCGGGTGTTAATTAGCCTTGGCGCCATCATCAGTGGTAGCTTGGCTAGTATGCTCCCCGGGGAATTGAGAAAGTACGCATTATCATTGTGTGGGTTTGATATGTACCTGATGACCATGGGTAATAATAATTTAAGTAATTATTTAAGCGCATTTGAACATTCTATATAGAAAATGCGCTATATAAATGCATTATTATTATTATTATTATTGGTAAATTTAACAAACATTAAAGGGATAGCTGAGTTTTGGTAGAGAGGGCGCTAGACTACTTTTTTTTTTTGTGAGGTAATGAAAAACTGAGTGTAAAATTTGAAAGAGCATAATATTTAAATAGTAAAATCATCTTTGTTTGATCAAAATCGGTTCAGAGACGGCTGAAATATCCATAAATATAACAATTTGTAATAAAGCTGGGGCCCCAGGTTTATTAGAGAATTTTGAACCAGCCGTTGAAAATTCAAAAAAATGCTTCCTCTTTTCAAAAAGTTACAAAATAGGTATTTAAATAGTTGTTGGTTATTTCTCTATATATCTAATCACTATTTCAACAAAACATCACATGCACAATATTTTATTCAACATTGTTGAAACCGATGAGTGTTTAGAGAGCGCCCTCTTACGTTTTAACGGCTCTTTTTTAATGATAACATGATCTTTACTACGTCATTTGTAATTTTGTGTTCCTTTCTAGTTATAACTATTAGTTTGTAATGTAATGATGCAGGTTTTGGTTACTAAAATTCAGTTTCACCAAAACTGTACTCTCCTTAACAGAACTCAACTATCCCTTTAATAAATAGTCATGTTAAGTTGTTAGTTATATACATTCCTTTCAGTTTCATACCCTAACCTCTTCACTGGCCTGGATTTTAGACCCCTGGGAGGCGTGTGTGAGTTTTGTGTTTGTTTGTGTGTGTGTGTGTGTGTGCGCGCGCGCGCTTGTATGTACGTGTGTGTGGGGAGTGGGGGGGGGGGGGTTGTGTGTGTCAAGTTTGTGCGTGTATATGTGGGTGCGTGCGTATTTGTATGCGTGTGTGTGTGTGTTGTTTGTATGTGTGTGATGTGGTTATGTTTTGTATTTCCTGTACCAGAAGCTACCCACTCTATAGTGCGGCAATTTGTTTACATCTACAAAACATTCAATGCGACACAATTAGTGCATTTTAATGAATGTAAAATATGTGTTTTGGTAGTTTCTTTATTTAGTTTGTCAGCGGAGGTCCACATATGTCCGGGTATACAGGTCATGTTTACATGGTGGATAATTCAGATCCATTATCATAACAATAATATGTTGTGTTATTTCCGCTCTGCACACTCTTAACCCGCAATAGCCCGGGGGGGGGGGGGGGGGGGCTAAATTAGCCCCCCCCCCCCCTCGACATTGTTCGCGATCATTTTTTAACGCAAAAAGATCTTGCGCTGAAATTTCTGTTCAAACATTTACAGAAGAGGTTTTTAAATAGTTGTTGATTATATATCTATCTAATCACTATTTTAACAAAACATCACATGCACAATATTTTATTTTAAATGGTTAAAAACAACGCGTTTTTAGAGAGCGCCCTCTTGAGTTTTAACGGCTCTTTTTGAATGGCTTTTTACTTAGTCATTTGTACTGTTTTATTCCTTTTGAGAATGGTGGAGTTATAACTATTGGTCTGTAATGTAATGGTGCAGGTTTTATTTACTAAAATTCAGTTTGACCAAAACTGTACTCTCTCAATAGGTTGCAATAAGTTGATATGCAACTTCGCTTTAGTATTGTTCCTTGCCATTTTACACTGTCTGGGTCTTATCATAAATAGTCGAGGGAGCGGTAATACTAATGCCAAATTCCTTTATTATCGCGAATCATGTAGAACAAAGCATGTTTACTTTGTATAACTCATAATTACGTAATATATTTTTATTATATATCTACATAAATATGACCTTTTTTATGAGCCACATTAATTGTTGAATCATTCTTTAACTTATTCATTAAAAAAAGGCTCATTTGGCTACCAAGGTTATTAAGTTGCAATAATCATTTAATATGCAACTTTGCTTTAGTCGATGGAGCGGTAATACCAATGTCCAATGTCTTTATTACCGCGAAATACAGTGCATGTTTTCTTTGTATAACTTATATTTTCCGTAAATCCATATAAGTATGAGCCACATTAATTGATATAATCATTTCATCTATGCATTCTCTATTATATATATATATGTGGTAGTATATTTAGCTAAATTTGGACGTTGATAGATCTAGGTATACGTTTATTGTTATTTATGTTCCGTAATGCTGCATCTTCTGGAGCCAGTGTGTGAGGGTTCACATGCCCTAGGGAAACAGTAATGTACTTTACTTTTGTGAACCCTGACCCACACACTGCTTCTAACTATTTTCTTCTGTCTTGTAACTTGTATTTTTGTAATTTGTGCATATATAGTTGTGTTGTATTTTACATTGTATTATGCCTTTTGGTCGAATAAATAATAATAGTAATAATAATAATAATAATGATAATAATAGCGCATTATAGTCCAAATAACTCTCTTTGCGCTTTACATAGTAAAGTTTTATACCAAAACTCAACTATCCCTTTAATTGGTTTCCTCCGAGTTTATAATATACATTATATTATTTCATATTCACGTTCGCCTTAACTGTGCATAGCGAGAATAACAAACGAAAATATATAGGTCGAATCATTCAACAGTTGATTGCATTTCTTTTCAAAAACTGTAATATTATATGGAATATTCTACGAGCATTATTGATTTCCGTGCACTATAGAAAGAGGGACAATGCTCGCAATATGGAGCATGCGTGGGCTGTGTATCATAATTAAAGGGGAATTCCACCCCAGAAATGTGATGTTTGCTATAAAATGAAGTGAATATGAAGAATCCTGATCGAAAATCCGAGCCAAAACGGTAGAGCAATAAAAAAGTTATGACAGGATGAACTTTGCTCCGATTTTTAGTATCGTTCGCAATTGCTATCGATCGTGACGTCACTTGCGAGCTGCAGCCATTTTGACTTCTACATGGAAATTTTACAAAATTTAAATTTTCTTAATAACAAAGCAAATTTATGAGCTTACAAATTCCAAAGAGGTTGGCCCATTGATATTCTTCTATGAATTCGTGAAAACAAGCAGAGAAAATTTAATTTTTAGCAACGAAAATGAGAAATAAGTGTATTTTCATGTACTAAAGCCATGGCGAGTTGCTCGTCAATGATGTTGCATATGGCGGCAATTTTGAAACGATCACTCATTACTACATGATGTTCATATAGGTATAACTCCCGTGTTTCTTTTCCGATTTTGATCAAATTTTCACCAATTATGCCTCTTATTCTGCTTATTCAAATAACGAATGGTTTTATCAGGCCCGGAATACCCCTTTAATAGAATGAATTAGTTATTGCGCTAGATGCACTTAAATGGCCCCACTACCCCGGATTTGTGTGGTGTATTGTTTTAGAGGGTATTAGATAGATAAATATAGTTAATTGGTTTTTATAAAAACGCGTCAATATAGTCACTAAATTTGAGGAGCTATCAAAATCGGATATATAAACATATAATATAAACATATCATAAACATATCAAATCTATTAAAATCGAACTATATCAAAGAAATACAACTATTGCATGGGCTGTGGCATTCAACACTTATTGTAGATTATAAAATATAGCGGCCATTCATTCAAATCGTGTTTTACCAACAAGTTCGTATTTTTCAATATTATGTATTCCAATGGGTAACCCAGCTAATCTCCCCAAAGGCCCCAATGTCGGGGGTGTCGGGGTCCCATGGGGATGGAGGTTCCATCTGTCGATACGGAGGCCCGGAAACTATAATAGGACATACTATTCACAATTTGGCAAAAGAGCTCGGTTTTTTTTCTCAGTGCATTCACTTCAAATACATAAAAACACATCGATCGTGCATGTTTTTACCCACCACACGAGTATTGAAAAGGGGTTTGAGGGACAAACACAGGTTGATGGATAAAGGAGCACAAGTCCAGGGCCCCGTTGCAGAAAGAGTTATAATCGATTGTAATGCCCGGCGCAGACAGAGCCGACTCGACCCGATCCGACTGGTTTTCAGCCTGATTGACTCAGTATGTGCTGCCTCAGGACTCCGGTTTTTCCAGTCCAAGTGCCAGTCGGAGGTCATTCAAGGCCGATTCAACATGTTGGATCGGCTCCGACTGAGCGAAACTGACTCTAGCCTGACTGAAAACCAGTCGGATCGGGTCGAGCCGGCTCTGTCTGCGCCGGGCTTAAGTTGCAATTAATCGTAAGTCAGATCACCTTTTCTACATGCGCAAATCTGATTGGTTGAAACGCGTAAATTTTCTGACTTACGATCAATCGTGACTTACAATCGATTGTATCTCTTTCTGCAACGGGGCCTAGAAGTCCGGAGGTCAGAGTTTTAATTTCGGAGAAACTTCTAATTTTGTTTGCTAATTTTATTATTTTTGGTATTTATTTTGAACACGTATGGCAGCAAACAAGCTGAATTGCACGTGCTAAACATTAAATTATTATTCATTTTATTCCTATTATGATAACTGGAAAATATTAGACGGTTGAGAGTGAGAAGGACGTAACGTCAATTATTGAAAACACTCAGCTCTATAATCATGATAATTGTAATATAGTTTAGGTCAGAGCCTATGCCAATATTGAGGTCATGATAGCCCCATGATAGCCATTGCTAATTTTCGGAATCTACGAACAGAATTTACTAAATGAGAACTATCGTTTTCCTACTATACAGGGTGGCCCAGAAATAACGGAACGGGGTGCTTGCTATAATGAAGACACATGATGCCCGTCATAGCAACTAGTAACGTTCAATGCGTGGGCCATTGTTAGTACCCCTTCTTCTCTATACACAGCTGAACGCACACTCACAATGGCGCACGGTTGATCGTTACTCGATGCAGTATGGCGGGCATCATGAGTCTTTAGTATGGCAAGTACCCCGTTCCGTTATTTGTGGGCCACCCTGTATACTTTAACATGATCCAAAGTCAAGAAAGTGACTTGCCGCCCTTCTCTTTCTCAACCGACATACTGTACTATGTGAAACTGGTTTGATTGCTATATATATGAACACTATCTGCAACAACGGTAATGGGTTTTTATACAATTTGGTTTCGACATGTCGAAATCCCGATATTTGTCGACTTGCACATATGATTTGTTTTCATCGGTTAAATGGTTAACATAGTAGTTGTTATCGTGACTCTTGTATTCGTCCTCGATAGTTTTTTTTCCTTTGGTATTGAATTGCATGCACAATGAGATGGATTGCCTAAAGCTAAAAGATAGATGGCGCTATCCAAAAAATTCTCCCAGAGCCGATTGACTCGGCGCAAAAAGAAAGAACCAGAACGTCAATGACGTAGCGCTCATCCGGCATCTCGCAACATCAAATATCGCAAATTTCATGTGGTACACTTTTCAACTGGTCAAAAAATTAAAATGTGATGCCCTGGAAGGGACATAAAAATTAATTTTAAAAAAATTAGAGTGAAAAAAATATAAATTTGACGCCCCAGAAGGGACATGGGAAAAAAAATAATAAAAATAAAAAAATAAAAAAAAATTAATAAATTTAAAAAAAAAAATAAAAAAAAAAAATAATAATAAATAAAAAAAAAAATAAAAAATCAAAAATAAATAATAAAAATAAATAAATAAATAAATAAATAAATAAATAAATAAAAAATTACCATAATTAATTAATGGAGAAAAATTTCAAAATTCTGTGTAGAAGTTTAGTGTACCAAAGTTAGCTCTACCAGATAAAGCAAACCAAATCAAAATCGGTCGAGAAATGAAGGAGAAGAAGCATTTTTTGTGATTGTTTGAATACATTTGCATAAATTACCATAATTAATTAATGGAGACAAATTTCAAAATTCTGTGTGGAAGTTTAGTGTACCAAAGTTAGCTCTACCAGATAAAGCAAACCAAATCAAAATCGGTCAAGAAATGAAGGAGAAGAAGGATTTTTTGTGATTTCGAATAAATTTGCATAAATTAGCTTAATGAATTTCACGATTCTGTGTAGAAGTTTTAAATCCCCCTCCTAGCCCTATCTTATGAAACAATCAGAATCAAAATCGGTTGAAAAATAACGAAGAAGAAGCATTTTGAAAACTGTGGACGGACGGACGGACGGACGACGGACGCCACGCCATGGCATAAGCTCATCGGGCCCTTCGGGCCGGATGAGCTAAAAATGGTACGCTAATAATTTTGTTTATAGTAAAGTACGATGAAATGTAGAAAACGTTGCCATATTTTATCAACATAAAGCTAGAATGATTTCCTGGCACTTTGGTAGAGACTAGAGTTGTAATTATCATGACTCGCTGGCTTTAAACAATATATAGAAAGGTAATATGTAAAAAAAAATATACATGTATATACTTATTTTATACTCCAAGTTCAAATTGAAAATAATGCTATTAAATGCGCATTTCAAATTATAAAACATAACGGTACTCAGGGCTTGTGAGAAAATTAGGAATACGTGCCTTCGCAGTTGTTGCGATCGCGAGATCACGTGACAAAATTCTAGTAAGCTCGGATCGCCTAACGACGCGTAGCAGCCGCCGCTTTGTGTATAATGTCAATGGACTCTTTACTGCCTGGCATGACACCCGAAACTAAATGAAGATATATATTCATTAATATCAACTCTATGACACTGTCATTGCCTAAAATATATCGAGAACAATATACATTTTCAGATTATTCAAGGAATACGATCGTTTGTTTAAAATTCAAGGATACAACTCGGAGTTTGATTGACAAAAATTACTCTCTGTTCTTCTTGCATGCATGCCTGCCGCGCCGTACATGTATGCAACGTATGTAATTGGGCCCATTGGTTTCGTGTTTTGTGTAATAACAATTTTAATGACAGAATAAACTTCATTTGATCAAAATCGGTTAAGAAATGGCCAAATTATCCGTAAACAATAACCATTTGTAATAAATGTGGGGCCCCACATTTATTCGAGAATTTCGAACCAGCCGCTAAAAAATGCTTCTTCTTTTCAAATATTTACAATTTTAAGAGGTTTTTAAATATTTGTTGATTATCTCTCTATCTAATCAATATTTCATCAAAACATCACATGCACAATATTTTATTTAAAATGGTTGAAACCGATAAGTGTTTATAGAGTGCCCTCTTGAGTTTTAACGGCTCTTTTTGAATGATGCTTTTTACTTAGTAATTTGTAGTTTTGTATTCCTTTCGAGCATGTGCAGGTTTTGGTTATAAAAATTCAGTTTGACAAAAACTGTACTCTCTTTACCAGAACTCAACTATCCCTTTAACTGGGATAGAGTAAACAAATCCGATAATAAATCCCATGAAGAGACGGGTATAATACATAAATAATTTATGTCTAGTAGTAGTACTGGTACGGATCACATCGCATTTTGTGCATGCGCGCGCATCGTTAAACTTTGAACGCGATGCATGCGTCACGGGGAATCCCCAATAGTCGGGGCTGTTAGGGACATATAGGGGGTGTTTGGTGCAGATTCTTCTAAAAGCACCAAATTTGGCCCAGAGGTAGTCCATACCATACTATTACGATTTCTGCCGGGCGCCAAGAAGGGCGCCCTCCGGGGCCGCCATTTTGGGCAAATCCAAAATGGCCGCCATATGGGTTCAAAATCACTCGTAGCTTCAAAACAAAGAGAGCTAGCATAATAAAAGTTTATATAAATATGGGGTTTTCAGGGTCGGGGAACTTGATTATGATGTTCTTTCATCTATTTGAGGTCTCCTTGGGGCCGTCATATCGGTCAAATCCAAAATGGCCGCCATCTTAGTTAAAATTCAAGTTTATTTTCAACGGATAAGGGATACCATTAAATAGTTTATATGAATATGGGGTTTTCAGGGTCAAGGAATCTGATAATGATGCCCTTTCATAGATCTGAGGTCTCCTTGTGGCTGTCATGCTAGTCATAATGGTAAAATCCAAAATGGCCGCCGTCTGAGTTAAAGGTCAAGTGTAGTTTCAAACGGAAAAAGCATAGCATAAATGAGTATGCATAAATATGGGGTTTAGCGGGTCAGAGAATCTAATTATGATGGTCTTTCATCGATTTGAGGTCTACCTGGGACTGTCATGTATAGTCATATTGGTCAAATTCAAAATGGCCGCCACAGGGCTAGCATAATATAAATATGGGGTTTTCGGTTTCAGGGATTCTGATTTTCATTAATTTCACGTCTCCTGCTGTCGTAATGCTTGCCATATTGCTAAAATCCGAAATGCCCGCCGTACTTGATCCTTCAGACTCGCGCACTCCCAAGCTACCATACACAAAGGCCTATATTATCCAGCCCCCGGTCAAACTCAGTCAATTGGATGTCTTTGCCGAAACTGAGCATTGATGGCACACGTTTCCGGGGTGCATAAGAAAGAAAAACTGGCGTCTATCATCTCTTCCTAGACAATGCTGCAACTACATCATGAATAAATATAAGATAAAAGTATTAGATGGATCTGACAAGACAGGGTAATGAGTTTCTCAACCCAGGCCAAATCTTGCAGATCAGGCTTTTATGATATCATCAAACTACTCCAGTGGCAATTTTCCTCAACTGTGGGTGAAGACAAGTCGGTGACTGAGATGAGCGTGCTGTATATTTCAGACAATAAATATGATGATAGGAAAGCTTCTTCGAGACTCAGGATGGGCCATTGTTCTTTCCCAGGCAGAGGTACTGATGTCAGGACGCGCCTTGATGACCATACACAGTAAGCTTATTGGCTGCCAGTCCATGTGCGTGGCATGGTTGCACTAGTCAGAAAACACCATGCAGTGCATGCAGAAATCACGAAGGGCAATTTATTGTGCAAGAAATTGTCCAGGCACACTGCTCGCTGGAACCTTGCATGAATAGTTGAGGTATTTGAAGCTTCATGCGACCCACCCTCATCATCAACTGTTCATCATCCTGAAGAAGGACACTGTTTTCAAGTCAAGTCTCAAAGGATGTTTCCTCTTCGTAAATTTGGTTGAAAAGTTGGGCAGCCCTTTATTTGCAAGATGTCCAGACATTATAGCGCTCGATACGGAACAGGAAGTCGCCACCTCTCTGTAAATCTATGACATTGGCCAAGACATTTGTACTACCATGAACCGTTGGTAATTGCATCAACACCAATAAGCATAGTATCCCGGGAAAATGTGTTAATCTTCCCGACCAACCTGACAAGTAAAAGAGCAGGAGAAACAGTGGTACACAGAATGAAAAGTGACTTTAAGGACACAACACTGTTCCTGTCAGTAAAGTCACGTCGTAATCATGACGATGCTTACATTCAAAGTTCTTCCGTTTTGAAATTAGAAAAAAACACCAAGACTGGCGGATCGAAGGTTGCTGAGATTTGGTACAAAGCCGGACTTTCCCAAAGCCCCATCGTACCAAATTGGAGTGCATAGGCTGCCAGACGTACCACGGTTGTGGTTTGAATATGGCAGCTGTGATCAATATGTTCAATAACAATAACGTCCCACGACAATAAAGACATTCATGAGTATGCACAGCTCCAAATAGTTGTATCCTAGCTATCTAGAGACACACATACACAGTGATCTATTACGCACTGATCATGAATTGGATAATTACCCAGAGAAATTACCCTTAAAGCTCTTATACATCAATGGAAATGGTCCAAGGTAATCCAAAGCTTGAGTGGAACAGTGATTTTCTACAAAATGGGAATAAAACCAAAGAATTGTTTTCATTTATCGGTGTTCAGATCGTAAAGATTGACATTGGCGGAAAGCTTCTTTTAGGTACATGTACCCACTTTGATATCGTGCTACCATACATGAATTGTGACTTTGAATACTTTCAGCCATTCAACTATTCCGAAGCGGACAGTAAGATTCTCCTTCAGTTGGCTCATGCCTTGAAGCTAGCCTATATATACGAACCATGGATATCAATGTTTTGTTTGGCAGTCCTATTTTCGAGACCCTCGGTCTATCAGAGCTCTTGGTGGGCCTGGGGAGCGGAAAACATTATTGTGACAGTGCAGTCCATTACCTATGTCATCTTCTCTACATTTGGCCAATACAAATTCTTTGCACTGCCCCACTCCCACAGCCCAACCGTGGGTTCGGTGCAACATCACAATGTCTTGGATGTGGCAAGAAGGCTATCTGGGCAGCATGGATCTGCAAACCAGAGTTATATGTCCCCCACGCAAGATCCTGACCGTTCCACTCTCGAGTCTGTGTATGCAGCAGATTGAACGCCTATATAAACCGAACACAAAAAGTAACTTCACCCCTAGGCAATTGCTAATTGCCTATCATTTCATAACCAAGAATCGTTTCAAGATTTCGTCTCGCCAATATATCCATATGATAGTTAGTAAAACAATGTGTACAAATAAGAGGTAACCATTAATCCATGGTTGAGTGAGCACACATTACATACAAAATAGTCATATTTCAAAATTCGCAAAAGTATTATCATCATTACAAATTATTGAGAGTTGGAAAATTTAAAAATACACTGTTTTACAATTGAAGTTAATGCATTTTACCACATGTGCCATCAAAAAATCCAAATGAATGGAATATCAAAGAGCATTGTTTCATAAACCATGATCAAAGCATTCCGCCACATGTGTGGATTAACACCAATGTACATGCACGCGCAATACCTTGTGACTTTTGAAAATGGGTCATTTTGTCTTTAATCTGTGCTCATTCAGCCATAAAGTAATGAATATCTCTGATTTTCGCACATATCGAACATAACAACTGTGCGAATATTGTGGTAACATGACATCTTGAAACAATAATTGGTTATGAAATTATGGGCAATTGCTTAGGGGTGAAGTTACTTTTTGTGTTCGGTTTAGTTGTTCTCATTTACAGCAAGGGGTGTTGTGCAGAATTACAGATGAAGTTAAGAGACCTGCACAACTTTTCAAATTGTTGTTATTGTCCAATTATTGTAACTATCACTGCAACAGCTAAAATGTTTGATGCTTTGATGAAAAATTGGTTGCTGCCATAGTAGTTACAATAATTGGACACTTACAACAACTGGAAAAGTTTTATGAAACAGGGGGCCCTGATATCGCATATTCTCCACTGGAAGTAGAATGTGGTGATCCTCCCAACTACACATTAGCATGTGATACGAGCGCTTGCTTGTGTGTGTATGTTAGGGTAAATTAATGTGTTCATTGTGTGTACAGGTGTGCATTTGAAGTTTGAACTAATCATTGATATTACACTGTTATATCGCAACAACACATATTCACATAATAGACGAGAATGTTAGTATACACGCCATAGCGGTTGCCCGGATAGCAGCTATATTGGATTTCATCAGTATGACAGCCCAAAGTAGACCTCAAACTGAGGGGAAAATATCATAATCAGATTCCCTGACCCTAAAATTCCCACATTTATATGTTAGCCCAGTACCTTTTGACACTAAGCTTGACCTTTAACCTAAATGGCGGCCATTTTGGATTTTACAAATATGACAAGGATACCTCAAATCCCTGAAAGACTATCATAATCAGTTTCCCTGACCCTGAAAACCCCATAATCATAAAAACTGTTTAATGGTAGCCCTTATCCGTTGAAAATAAACTTGAATTTTAACTAAAATGGCGGCCATTTTGGATTTGACCAATATGACTAGCATGAGACTCCAGACCTCAAATCGGTGAAAGACCATCATAATCGAATTCTCTGACCCCCTAAACCGCATGTTTATGCATACTCATATATGCTATGCCTTTTCGGTTTGAAACTAAACTTGACCTTTAACTCAGACGGCGGCCATTTTGGATTTTACCATTATGACTAGCATGAAAGCCCAAAGGAGACCTCAGATCGATAAAAGGGCATCATTATCAGATTCCTTGACCCTAAAAACCCCATATTCATATAAACTATTTAATGGAAGCCCTTATCCGTTGAAAATAAACTTGAATTTTAACTAAGATGGCGGCCATTTTGGATTTGACCGATATGACGGCCCCAAGTGTTGAAGTATCTGATGATACCTCTTAATAGAAACGTTGATATCATATAAGTAAAGCTAGAGACGAGTGTCTGAATGCATTGTGCCAAGATGGTAGATTTAATAGACGAAGCACTCGCGCGCATAACAATGTAGCTTCGCGTGTGAACAAAGTAATCCTCGTATAAATGCAATACTACAACATCTCCCTCGTTTTAACAAAAGGATAATGAACTGGGAGAAAAACTGAACATGCAATTATACAATGTTTTATTAACACTTAAACATACAAACACAGTAAATATGTTATCGTCTGTATTCTAAAAAATCAATCGTAATCAATTACATACTTCAAAATGCAACTGTATACAAACTACTACTATAAGTCTCAATCTGTTGCGTGCGATGACTTGTAAACATTTCAAATTTCAAAACAATAATCTAAAGTCTTGGCTGCACCATTCATGACCTTTACATGACTTGCAAAACAATAAAGTATAATCAAATTCCTTTCTATCCATAAAGGCTTATTTGTTTGTGTTTAATATCAATTTAAAGCATTCCACTAATTAACTATTTTCAATATCTTCAAAGCAAATAAGTTTGCAATATTGAAAGTTGTATCTGGAATTAACGTAGTTCCCAACTACAGAAAACTTTGCTATAATCAGAATCATTATCAAATAATGTTTCAATGTTAACGTCTGCTGTGGCATAAAACAATGAGGGGAGAGGTTCTAGAACGTTCACCCTCTGCATGGGTCTTTACCACCCATGTTCCTATTCTATAACTTGTTCCTTTTAATAAACATCCCAATTAATCTGGCTGATGCTCTGGCGGTGCTCTGGCTGTGCTCTGGCTGTGCTCTGGCTGTGCCCTGGCTGTGCTCTGGCTGTGCTCTGCACTCTCGATCTGGTCTGGCCATGCTGCGTGTGCTTGGTTGACGTTCGGGCCGCGTGGTCGATCTCCACACTCTGCGCCATGCTGCATGGGTGATGCTCGGGCGGCTTGTCAAATGTCTTGGGTCGTGCTCTGGACCTGGGCTGGTCTGGCCATGCTGCGTGCCTGGTTGACGCTCGGGCCGTGTGGTTGATCTCCACACTCTGTCTCTGCGCTGTGCTGCATGGGTGATGCTCGAGCGGCTTGTCGAAGTCCTATTCGTCGATCCATAATAACGCAAAATCAATGACAATGTCAATGTCATTCAAAGTCAAACGCGAGGCACCAAATTCCCAAAGTGCACTTGGATTCGCTCTTCCGCAAAGCGTCCACAAAACAAGAGCATAATCCCTGGCATAAACAACAATTCACTGCACAAGAGAAATCTCTGCAAGATTGCATGGGTTCACTCACCAGCAAAGCGTCCGAAACGGGAGCGTAACCCAATCCGACGATGCGTTCCCAACACAAGGCCTATCTGCACTGTCACTGCGATAAGAAAATTCCATCTGCAACTTTGATAATCACAATAAAAGTTACAACTCTAGCTCAACAACGAGTCGGATAAACAATTCAGGATGCACGAACAAACTTGGGCGTAGCGCTAATAATATGCCGACAGCGACGATTTAGCATCGGTACCATACCGTGTCCGAAGAAATAAAAACCGCAATTGTCACTTGAATCTTGTTCAATCGAGTCGAGATCGACGAATCAATTTAAGTTTAACGTGCACGAAAGCATACAAATACAGTTCCGGCTAGCTGGCCGCCATTTTGTCCAAGTCCAGGATCAAACTGTCCCGTAGCCGCACGTTATAACGACCGTCATTACTCCTGCGGGCTAGCCAACCTAGCTCTGATCTAGCGACGCTCAGTCACTCCCTTACCGACGCCATATTCATGCGCGTATGTCCGGCCATATTGTACGCACTGGTTGCGTGCTGTACTGTACTGTATAGGCGCAGGCGCCACGGCGTAACAATATATCTAGGCACAAGTCCGGCGTGCTATAGCGCGAGCGTTGTGCGTGTGTAAATGTCCACTCTGGCACCGGGACGAAGTCAGCAAAATAACCTCAAGTTGTAGCCCATTTAAGGAACTATCCACAATCAAAACAGTCTAGCGGCGTCCATGTGTTTCCGCTGCCACCATGTTGAAGTATCTGATGATACCTCTTAATAGAAACGTTGATATCATATAAGTAAAGCTAGAGACGAGTGTCTGAATGCATTGTGCCAAGATGGTAGATTTAATAGACGAAGCACTCGCGCGCATAACAATGTAGCTTCGCGTGTGAACAAAGTAATCCTCGTATAAATGCAATACTACAACACCAAGGAGACCTCAAATCGATGAAAGAACATCATAATCATGGGTCCGACCCTGAAAACCCCATATTTATATAAACTTTTATTATGCTAGCTCTCTTTGTTTTGAACCCATATGGCGGCCATTTTGGATTTGCCCAAAATGGCGGCCCCGGAGGGCGCCCTTCTTGGCGCCCGGCAGAAATCGTATTAGTATGATATGAACTACCTCTGGGCCAAATTTGGTGCTTTTAGAAGAATTTGCACCAAAATATCCCTAACAGCCCCGACTACAAGCGGTATTTATATACTAGTGATCTTTTGTGAGCGTTTGCAGCAGCTGCTGCTGCAGCAGCTGCATCATGCGCACGTACTCCCGGCCGGCCGCCACACCTAGCATATTAATGGATACTACTGGAACGGATAATATCGCATTGGTACAATATGATAATTATCTATCATTTGTATCATTTGTACCATCGTATGTCTATCATTGGTTTTGCTGTTGGTTTTGGTATCTACAAATATTATCCACAACAACGCAGAATTTCGTATCATCACTTGGCTCGCAGAGCGTAATTTGGACATTAATACCTGGTGAGATAATGATTGTATTTGTTACATTTTTCATAACGTGTAGGTACGTTACATTAAAAAATAACAACATTTGTATTAAATTCAATTTATTACGGTCTATGAGCATCCAAGATACAGATCTGGGATCGTACAAATATTATATAGATCTGCAAAAAAAAAGAAAGAATGATGCAGACTGGCATTTTATACATAGATCTACAAACTAATACTAATAGATTCCCTAGAAAAGATGATATCAGAAAATCAAGAAAATATGCCTAATCTTTCATTATTTTGTATAATCATCGTAAGTTATAATTGTTTTGTTATTGTTTTTTTATTTTCATTCATATGAGTATGATTATGTTACGTTTGATGATTATAATTGTTGCTATTATTAGTATTATTTGAATTATTATTGTCATTATTATCATTATTCTTTTATTATCAACGCAAGATAAAGGGATAGTACAGTTCTGGTCAAACATAATTAATCACTAAAACATGTCAAGTAAACTAACACTTATAAATTAATGATGCTTGAATGGTAGAACAACATTGACTAAACGGTCAGACGGTATAAAATTCTGGAAAATTAAACAAAAAATGTATAAGATTCCCGGAAGTGTCACTTCATATTCAAAGGCCTAACACATGATTGAAAATGCCCCCTTTTTTGCGGCGTTTCGCGTACATTTTTTAGCAAATTATACGCCCTTTTAACACAAAAAGGGTACAAACTGGCATGAAAAAATAACCCAATTTTCTGCATTTCGACTACACATTAACTAAAAGACTTCAAGTACCGTAGAGGCTGCAGAACCACATGATTGAAAATGCCCCCTTTTTTGCGGCGTTTCGCGTACATTTTTTAGCAAATTATACGCCCTTTTAACACAAAAAGGGTACAAACTGGCATGAAAAAATAACCCAATTTTCTGCATTTCGACTACACATTAACTAAAAGACTTCAAGTACCGTAGAGGCTGCAGAACCCGGACACTCAAAACTGGCACACACAATCTTGTCGGAAAATCGTAATTTTGAGTGTGTTACAACGATTCCACTAACCTTATTTACCTTTCTCCACTAAGATAAAATGATAATGTATCCAATCACGATAAGTACGTACGGCAACTATGCGCGAATTTCGTTGGTGCGCGTATTTTCTCGCTGGAATCCCCAAAATTGCCGTCTCAAACTAAATCTGCCAACAACTTGCGCTATGTATCTCTCGCGCGTGAAGTACTACTAGCGCGCGCTAGCATTGTTATTGATAGTAACACGTACGTGACGTACAGTATATTGAGTGATCGCCAACCAGTTGCATTAGCGCAGTGACGGAGGAAGGTATGGTACCGTACAAACGGGTACACTTTTTATTAATTTTGATTCGTGTTTGCTTTTTGCATTTTCCATATTATGTTGATAAAACATGGTCATCGTGAAAAGAAGATAGTGATATGTTTACAGTTCATTCTGCTGGTATAAAATACAATTTTAATAAACTTTTGAATGATAATTATTGATTTTGATATGTTATAACGCGCTAGCGTGTTGTCATTTCAGTTGCAGGCCTTCGGAAGTCATCGGGGTGATTTAAGTGTCCGGGTTCCCCCCCCCCCGTCCGGGTTCTGCAGCCTCTACGGTACACAGAAAAAATATAATTTGTGGCTCTACGCGAAAAGGTATGATGCGGTGTCCGAATATGGCCCCCCTAATGTTTAACAACCGATATCTGAAAAAATATCTTTGAAGAAACCACAAAATTCGTCAAGAATAAACTTCAAATGAAGATGAAAACAATGCCATACCTTATTTGCCGACTGCGATCGTAATTGTCCCTTAATGGCGATTTGCATTTCACTGCGCAAAAAAATCACATCGAAAGAGGGTGCTGTAATATGGCCCCCTTTTTACATGATTTAAAAGGTCCGTTTTCTTTGATAAATGATAAACTTTTCCAATAAAAGTGCCAACAAAGTGTTCTTAAAATCTTCAAGATTACATTTATCCACAAAATATTTGTATAAACTTGACAAATATGCCGAATCGGAGCCGATTCTGAAACGATGTAAATTATTCCCCTGTGCTGCTGTGCAAACAAATTTCCCATTCATTTGTACACACTTGACTTTTAGCGCGCAGAAGATGTTTTTTGCTTGCGCGATGAGTCTTATTGCGCTTAACCACAAAGGAAATAGATAAGCAAAAGAAGTTTACTGCGCGGAATTATCTGTGTTAATGCGCTTAATCAGCTGATAAACAGGGGGGCCATATTACAGCACGGGCCATATTTGGTAGCCTGGGCCCGTATTCCATAAACTTGTAAGAAAACTTGCTTACAATAAGCATATTGACTAAGAAAACTTGCTTACGTAAGCTAGTGCTGTAAACCGTATTCCATAAACGTTTAAGAACATTTGCTTATATTAAGCAAATGTTCTTAGAATTTGTGCTTACGTAAGAAAATGTAATTTTCCGTATTCTATAAACTATTTCGTCTTTCTTTTTTTTTGCTTACAAAATAAGCAAAAATTCTTACTTTTGCTGACGTCACAAATGTGGTCACCACTCGACTCTCGACGACAAAACTTTTCCCTTTTAGGCGATGGAATTTCTATGGAGATTGCATGTTTAAGGATTTATCGCAGCGCAGATTTTTGTGTATGTAAACGTAAGTGAATAGGGACTGCACTGCTGCGGATCGGACAAAATATACAGAAGCGCAAGCTAGACCACAGTTGTAACATGTTCAGTAGAGCCTAGAGGGAGAAAAGAGAAACTCATCCCCATCTTTAACAGATAAAGTTAAATGATACTACATGAAGGTAATACATTGATAATTAAATTGGAAGCTGTGATTATAGTATGTCTGTCTAAACATTCGTGGTCCAAAAAGGGGATCGGAAGAGTTACAACGTTTTCTGTCGATTACGTGCAAAGTCAATTACTGAGCAGGGTCCATCATGCATATGCTTTATTCTATTCGTTGATCCCCTTTCCGTCATTATATGTTATAAATAAACGATACTTACTATTGTCGTGCTAAGATCATGAGCTACCTCGACGTGATTCTACTAGTACGATAGGGATACCATACTCGGCTTTTAAAATCAATATGTGATATTTCCGACAAAAATGTAGAAGATGGTCTCAAAAAGAAATGCAAATTCCTCAACTTGATATCCACGAGCTTGATTCATCTTGGTGCAAAGAATTGTCCTCTTTCCCTTATAATTATTTCACGTAATGACTTCAATTTTGGGGGTTGCATTCCGAAAAATAATAGAAAAGATCGCGCATATTATACATCAGTCTAAACGCGAAGCGTGCGTAATGAGGTGAAACCGGCGAATCTCGCGGAACTCGAGATTAGGCTGTCAGTCGGAAATCGGGCATTGGGATGTTACGAGACTTCTCAAGATTTTTGAGACAGGTCAACAAACTTTCATCAGGTACCTACGTCATGCATCGTGCAAGCAGCAATGGTTGGGTACGTACAAACATGATTCTTTCTCTTTATTTTGATGCATAATTTGCCAATTTTGGCTGTCATCTTGGGTTTGAAATATTGAGATGAAAATCGGAAACATTTTGTCTCTTTCTGGTTAATACTTTTGTCATATTGTCAGATTTTGCGACGTCTTGACCCGTCTAAAACTTACTTTGTAAAATTTTCTCCGAATAATGATAGTTTGAATTGTTGGTATTACGCACAACCCAAATTCGTTTTGATGCACGATGCTTTTCATGTAATAAATGTAACATTAAAAACAACAAAATCTTGAATGTTTACCGGAAGTAGGCACAATTTTGCTTTAATCGACTCGATCTTTTCGCGCGATGTACGAGAATGGCGCGCCAACAAAAGAAACGATTCACAGTGGCATTGTTCTTGTGTAGTCCCATATGCTTCAATTTATGTTGGGACTGCCTAGTATTACTGTATACTATTTGTATGTCTATGATTCTTACTATCCATAGCGATTAGAATGTTACTATTAGGTTTAATCTTATTTTAACTGATTCTTAAAATTACTAGGCCAGGCCCAGGGAAATGTCCCAATTTAGAAGACTCATAATCATCCATGATCCTGATCATTCAGTGAATAATCATGATTCAGATTTCAGTGCAATTTTGTGTTTATGAATTATGTAAATTGAATTGTAATCATTGAATATTATTTACTAATACTAGTAAATACTAGCAAGTACTCGCCCACCATGCCCACATCATATCTGTGTATTAGTTGTAAATGTTACAGAGAGCATCCATTCTTAATTTTGTCATGTTTATATCGGGGAATAATTTTCCTCAAATTTGATTAGCAATTTCAGCCGATGGATAAATATTTCAAATGAAATTCTGTACATTTCTATGGAAGAAAACTGCTACAAAAAAGATGTTTTGTATAGCAGTCATGCAAAAATGCATAGCAAATTGCGATGCGATACCAGGAAAATTATTCCCTGATTATATTTATATTAAGTTGATTTTCATCGAAGTAAAGCATTGGAGAGCCACATCACCACACATAGAGTAATCAATGTATACTAAAATACTGCTGTAACTCTCAATTTCACACCATAGTATGCAGAACTGATGTAAATGTGCGACCCTTGGGATCGCTGATCTCCAAAATAGCGGAGGGAGAAGATGGTGCATGGTGGGCAGTCTGGGCAAAGAATGCTAATTTAGCTTAAATTTAGTTTAAATTTTGAAGCATGTGTCCTGGGTAATGGATCAATGCACCATTAGAACTATGGGGCTTGATCAGTTGCACGTGCACTAGCCCCAGTTAGGTTTATTGTACGTGCGTTCAAAAAATAAAAATAAACCACCATCAGGATCAGCCTGTTTACATCTTAAAGCACTTTCCATTTCCCCTCTCTGATCACAGAAATCGAAAGAGAACCATGGTTCTAACGAAATGGTGCCAACAGAGATGGGACTGATAAGGGGATTTTCATTACTAAAAGTATTTAGTAATTTCTGTGCTTCATGCTAATTTATTTTCTTTCTTTTTTAATTGCAGGCTTGCCCCAGCCAATAACATCAAGGTAGCTGTGTTCAGTGACTCCATTTTCCGTGGGCTTCAAGACCAACTGCAAGCTACCAACTGCTTTTTTTCCTGGACCGTTGATTTTCTGCCTGGAGCAACTTTAAATAAATTATATGATCATATACGCTATAATTATACAACAGACAGTGACACTGGACTAGTTCTTCTCCATATTGGAACAAACAATTTAAATAAGGGTGTATGGCATCAAGATAAACTTTTATATCGCCATCTGTACTTAATTACGAGAGAACGTTTTCCAGCTGCACATATAACATTCAGTTTTATTTTACCCCGCTGGGACAGTGAGGATCTTCACACTAAATCTTTTTATTACAATTTAAAACTGCACCAACTCTCCACTTCCTTCGGGAGATGTAATATATTTGATGGAACTGGTCCATTTTTGCAACACTCCTTTCATTACCAGAGAGACGGGTTACATTTGACAAGTGCTGGCAAGAGTGTTATTGCGGACAGTATATCTTCTTTTGTGAACAATTTATTTTTTCCTGCTACACGCGTTATTGTTCCACATCCACGATGGCAAATACCACCCATTTGCCCTCCAAAAAAAAAGGCATCAGGAGTCGGTTCAGTCAGGACAGTGGAAGGAGACAGATTTGGACTTGGTAGTTTATTGCAGGCGTGAAAAGTATGGAAATCGTCGCCGTCAACAAACACCACAACCTCTCCCGCCGAAGCCAAGAAAGAAAAAAACACCATGGCAGTCTGTTCTTGCTCCTTCAGCCCCAAAGTTATGTGCCTGATGTGCCAAGTTTTAAGATTATACCTTATGTGGCCATCAAGTCAAGATGTGTCGCATCATCTCTACAGCAACTTCAGCCAATTCAGCAACCTGCGCAACCATCGCCATATGTGCGGAGGAGGAAGGCTGCCAGGAGAAGGAGGCAGAGGAGGAAAAAGACCCTACGGAAGAGGCGGCGAAAGAAGGTACATATATTTCTGTTTGCCCAAAAAATATGTCTTGCCTCAAAATATGTTTTTGTTAAAATAACTCCCATGTAAAAAAAAGTAATGCAAGAACTGCAGTACCACAGTACTGTAATGCAGTACTCGGAGTACGTACTTGAAGTACCTATGTTATTACTGCATTAGTATCGCGGTACTTGTACCACGGTACTTGTACCACAGTACTTGTACTGCGAAAGTGTCCAATTTACCGGAGTAAATGCACTATGAGTACCGCAGTACTGCAATAACATGTTTAACTAATGTTATATATTACAGCCCCGTAGCCAGGGGGGTGCGTAGGGTGTGTGCGCACTGTTTTATTACATTTGATAAACTTATAATCGAGTCAGTACATGTACTGAAGTTGCAGTTATACTGTTTATATGGTAAATTTTTCTGAATAGAAATTCCTAAACTAATATAGTCAAACCTGTGTATAGTGACTACCCAGGGGAAGCATGGAAAGTGGCCACTGTAGATAGGTGACCTGTAACCTTCTAAATATGGTATTTAAATGCTATGAAGTTATCCAGAACTATTTATCTGTGATTATGTAGCTTGTAAAATACAACTGTTCTTAATTAAAACACATGAATTCTGATTTGATTTTAAACTTAATTTTTTTTAAATTCAGGTTTGATTTTAATCTTATATTTTTGTTTTCCGTATTTTTCTCTCTGCTCCCAGGTGAAACAGAACTTCCTACATATCCTGCCAGTGACAAACTATCGAGCTATCCTTACACCCGGGTGGAACTCTCCAGTGTTTACAGACATTACACAAAGACCATGTTGTGATCCCGTGCACAACCAGCTAGCTCCAGTCCATGGTACACGTCCTCCACCAGCTCCCGACCCTGCAGACCATGGTACACGTCCTTCACCAGCTCCCGACCCTGTAGACCATGGTACACGTCCTCCACCAGCTCCCGACCCTGCAGACCATGGTACACGTCCTCCACCAGCTCCCGACCCTGTAGACCATGGTACACGTCCTCCACCAGCTCCCGACCTTGCAGACCATGGTACACGTCCTCCACCAGCTCCCGACCCTGCAGACCATGGTACACATCCTCCACCAGCTCCCGACCCTGCAGACCATGGTACACGTCCTCCACCAGCTCCCGACCCTGTAGACCATGGTACACGTCCTCCACCAGCTCCCGACCTTGCAGACCATGGTACACGTCCTCCACCAGCTCTCGACCCTGCAGACCATGGTACACGTCCTCCACCAGCTCCCGACACTGTAGACCATGGTACACGTCCCCCACCAGCTCCAGACCCTGCCATTGTTTTGGAATCGGTTTCACCACAAGCCATTCATTCAGAATCATGCTCTTGCTTACATATATATAAGGTCTTTTAGTGTTAAAGCCCAAGCTTTATCATTTGCTGTTATAGGATCTTCTACTTTATCTGCACGGTTCATCAAGTCTTGAACACACAAATCTAGATCACTAAAACTTGTTTTCTTAACAATGTGAACAGAATAACGATAACATCTTGAGCACAAAAAACGCATCTCCATCAACAGCAAACTCTGCCTTGATGTCTTTCAACTTGCTTACTCCTTCATCTGAGAGGATTTTTGATGAATATTTCCTTTCTTTAACTGTAACTTTAAGGCTACATATGCAACATGTAATACAAAGTTCAGTTGTTTTAAAATTTGAAAGCTCTGCCCTGTGTTTCCTGCACAGAGATATGATATTGGGTACTGACAAACAATTAAGATGGAATGCATTATTAAAGTCGTCTAAACTGCAACAGGATTCCACTTCTGATGTAAGAGCGCACATCATGTATTCCGAGAGGAAACAATTAATCCTGTGCTTCTTCCTGCTTTTTTCAGGCGTATATAAAGAATTTTTAATGACAGCTGCATATGAATTATATACTAAAGTCCTAAGAAATGTGTGTCATGTAGTAATGTATCACTATATGATAGATCAAAAAGGTCAAAACCATGGCTTAGAATCAGAATCATGGATATTATGGGAAGTAAACTCTCAATTAGTAAATCTGGGTCTAACAGAGGAGATTTGTTTTATGTCTCAGACTTATCAAAAGAAGACATTATAGAAGCATGGCATAAATCAAAAGCTGAAATATTTTCTCTAAACAGTAAATGTAATGATGAATGTTCTTCCTCTGATGAGACATTGTTGTCACCTGCACATTCTTTAAATGAGAGTGAATCTCTTTCAAGTCTGTGTGACACAGCATGTGCAGTTAATACTATGCTTCGTTCACAGGGGAAAAACATGTGTGAAACATATTCTAAAGACCCCATGTCTCTACTGCCATTTGATATTAATTCAGTTGACACTCTATTTAACCCAGTACTTTGGAATTTCGTTTGTTCGTTAACAGGAAGTAGGGAAGAGATAGCTGAAGCACGAATGGCAGTGCCTTCGTTTGGTGAGGATTTTCTTTTTCTTGCTGATACTTCATCTCAAGGGTACTTAAAACGTAACAAAAGAATATCCCTTATGTATATGTTGCATTTTATTATCAGTGATAACAACACATATCCATTCCATTGTAGTCGGATCGGGTCGAGTCGGCTCTGTCTGCGCCGGGCTTAACGCAGCCTCATACGTCTTGGGTCTATGGTAGGATCCACAAAAGATAAACTCGAAACAAACTTGCTCAGGGTTCTCATGGAAGTCCCCCACCCTCCCCGGCCAGGATCTGTGGCCTCTCTATACATTTTTAAATTTTTTCCTGAACTTAACATGACATGCATTACATTTACAACTATTCCCCTCCAGTGAAACACATTTACTTTTAAATAATTCCACTAGGCTCTCTGACTTTAAAGTACAAAGATGAACATATCTAACATAATTTGTATTGCCACTGCACACTTTACATGGGCCACACTTTGTTTTGTTGCATGGTGCAACACCTCCTTTATTTGGCTTATGTTTTACCCCTGTGAAACATTGATATTTAAATTTATTTCGAACATTATTTCAGTCTGTACTACTAAAACAAAGATAGGTGCAAGACCGAGATGTTGTGGAAAGAATGATTCTGAGAGGGATTTGTTTTAAATGAGTGATGTACACTGATGTACAATGTGGAGTTGTACTTATCTTAGTCTTGCCATGCCAAATATGAAAATGTACACGTATGAACATACATGGTTGACTCGAAGCTGAAACTGTGACAAGATAATAGTCATTGATACATGGAAGGTGCTTATGAATTTTGCCAAAGATATCTGTTTTTTTTTCAGTTATTTTACTGAGAGGGATTTGTCAATTTACAACGTGGAGTTGTACTTGACATGCCAAATATGAAAATGTACAAGTGTAAACATGCACTGTGACAAGATATAGTCATTGATAGGTGGAAGGTGCTTATAAATGTATGAGATACGTTTATCTCTAAATAGTTTTTGTTTGTATTGCATACTTAAATGCTGTGGCTGAAACAGTGTGCTAAGTTAAAGTAAGCACATTCACTTCCTTGTAAATTATGGATGATTTTATCAGCATGTGTGAAGGGATGTGCAAGCACTATATTGAGATATCATAGTAATGAGGAGTATTGTACGATAGGCCATTTACACTTAAGCATTACATTTTATGTGCATAATTATGCATTATGTCATGGTTTTATAAATGAAGATAGTAGTTTTAGTATGCAAGTTTTCTATGTACTAAGAAATATGTACATGTATATACATGTAGTTGTATTTTGTAATACTTACTGGTTCACCTTTATTTGCATGCTTATAGAAATTACTGTATGTGCATACAAAATTCATCTTGAATGTTGAAAATGCAGCTGAACACATGTACCTTACCTCAGTGTGATTCATTTCACACTATCCTTGTGGGTGATATCTTGCCTATGAACCTGTTTATAATGAGTTTACTCTGTAAATAAAAAGTTTTTTATTCATAAAATTTCATTTTTGGTTTTAAGTGTTTTCGATAACATTATTTACCAACCAGTTAGTATGTTTGTGTTTGAGTGAAACATTGATGGGTGCTTCCCGTGTGCTTTCTTTCAATGATCATATCGGCGGGGTTGTTCATGTGTGTGTGTTTGTGTGGGCGTGTATACGTGCGTGTGTGTCTGTGTGTTTTTGGACAGTTAGCACACTTCTCTTCAACATTTCCTTAACTCTCACTTCTTATTTTTGTTTTCGCATATTTTCTGGGGGAGAGTGGGGATGGGGATATACTATAATTAATTTGATAATTTGACCCAAACATTGTAAACAATAACAATAAACAAATAGCAAGAAACAAATATACTTTCCCAAAATCAGGAGGCCTAAGCATTTACTTTGACTTACCTCTAATATTCATCAAATTAGGAAATACACATATTCCCCCATACCCCTATGCCCTAAGAATGGGAACAACGTAAGTTATCCAAAATTTGTCTTTAAATCCTCGACTTCCGTTTTGACACTTGTGATATTGATCAGTGATAGTTCTCAAACATCAACTTACATAAAAATGATCATGTGGGCCTACGCGTTCTTAACTTGAGCCAATCACTCGCTGTATGTCCATTGCAATCTGTCAGATTTTATTGGTGAAAGGAGAGGGAGGGAATATGGGAAATATGACATAAAATGTATTATTATCTAAGTTCTACAAATTTTAGACAGAAATGAACAAGGATAAATCCATCGCCTCGATCGCGAATCGAACGTACGATCGAAGCGCTAGCAGACAACCGCCGATCACGTGATCACGTATTGACCAATGCGGTTGCTTCGGTGCAAGCGCGAATTGAAGCTAATCTTTTAACACAATTCGTAGATTCTAAAAATGAAGTGGGGTCATTATATCCGACGTCTTGACTCGTCTAAGGATTAACATGTCTAAAAGTGCACATTTTTCAGAAGAATATAACCATACGAATGAATATCTAAGCAGAAAGGAATGATGCAAGACTTTTTAATGGTACT
This sequence comes from Echinarachnius parma, assembly GCA_037951105.1. Classification (NCBI taxonomy): domain Eukaryota; kingdom Metazoa; phylum Echinodermata; class Echinoidea; order Clypeasteroida; family Echinarachniidae; genus Echinarachnius; species Echinarachnius parma. Next base: position 62,825 of record JBAMJV010003654.1, on the reverse strand, counting down.
TTTTGATGATCAAAACCGTAGAAAATTGTACGATATTAAGGGAATGTTCAGCTCATATTTTCACATTTTTTGCTGTCTTATTGTCGATAACTAATACGATATGAGGTAAGATTTGACTTTTCTCATTAATTCATGACCAAGATTATCGAAATCTGTTCAGAAATGGCGAAGTTATGCTAATTTTTATTTGACACGTCCTATCGCAATATTTGTAAAAATGCATCTCGGGTATGAATATTAGTTCCGCACACGGAGCCTCGCCCGCACGCTTCGCGTTTAGACTGACATACGCTTGCAGCGCGCGCGTACTGCGCGCAGTAAGGAAGTAGGTCGCCTTGTAGGGGTGAATGTTGTGCCTAATGCCTTCTTTTGCAACATTATAGTTCAATGATTACTTACCTTTTGTTTGAGGCGTCCCTTGTAATTCGTATGCATACTTCAAATAATTAATTAATTAGGTTCATCTTCAAATCAGACGGTGTGCGAATGATATCGATACTGCATTTTCAGATTATCCTAACGTAGGTATAACCCAGCCAAGCCTCGAGCTTCTTCTTCTTCTTCTTCCAATTTAAGTACAGACCGCCGTTGGCGTATTATCGTACTATATCGCGCACTAGGCTCAGCGGAGCCTAACCTGCGCCACCTCCTTCTTGAATATATCTAAGGAGGTGCTACCAACTATCTCTGATGGCAGGGCATTCCACAGCCTAGTTGCATCAGGAAAAAATGACTTTTGGTAGACTTGGTTTCTTGCGTAGGGTATTTGAAACTTGTCCGGATTTCCACGGGTTGAAGGACCAGTGGTTTGTATGAAGTAGGTGTTTGGTGGAATGTCTATCAAGTTGTAGACTATGCTGTAGACCATACAGACTTTTTGTTGAGCCCTTCTCTCCTCTAGTGAGGTCCACTGGAGTTGTGTCAGCATATCAGTAACACTACTAGTTCTTCTGAAATCCTTCATGGCAAATCGTGCAAAGCGACGTTGAACCATCTCAACTTTCTTGATGTTCTTCTGGGTGTAAGGATCCCAAATGACAGCGGCGTATTCCAGTACCGGAAGGACGAATGCCTTGTAACACAATACTCTTGTGCTCAGGGGGCAACTTCTAATATTTCTCTGCAAGAAGCTACTCGTGGAGTTGGCTTTCTTAGTTATGGCATCTAGATGGTGATTCCACTTCAGGTTCTTGTGAAGGTTGAGGCCCAGATATTTCGCCTTCTCAGCTTCTACCAAGGGAATACCATGAATATGGTATTTTGAATTCTGTATGGCTTCTTTCTTCCTGCTAGTAGATATGTGCATGACTTGACATTTCTGCGGATGGAATTGCATCAGCCAGTCAGACTCCCATTTTTGTAGGGCATCCAGATCTTTCTGCAGGCCTTTTGTATCTTCTTCCGTTGCCACTTTCCTGTACACAATCGTCAGCAAAGAGCCGGACAGAAGTCTTGCTGGAAACATATTCAGGGAGATCATTGATGAGAAGGAGGAAAAGGAGAGGTCCAACAACACTGCCTTGGGGAACACCAGAGAGAACCGGAGATGTGTGCGACGATGACCCTTCCAACTGGACCTTCTGCGAACGATTTGATAGTAGACTTTGGATCCATGTATGAGTGTTTCCTCGAATTCCATAGTAGTTAACTTTGTTCATTAACCTGCCGTGTGGAACTTTGTCAAAAGCCTTGGACAGATCCAGAAGGATGACATCTGTCTGATCTCCCATATCCATTCCTTTGGCCAGGTCTTGTATAGTAAGTAGAAGTTGTGATGTACAAGATCGCTTCTTCCGGAAACCATGTTGAGCGTCACATAGGATATTGTGCTGGTCAAGGTGACGATGAATGCTGCTGCACACAATATGTTCCAGCTTAATACAGTACAATACATGCCCAAACTTCAAGATTACAGGCATATAAGATTTTTTTCTTATATTTAAGCTACCTATGAGGTGGCTTAAATTTAAGACAAAAATCTTACGCTAATATGTTTATGGAATACCAAAGCTCGTTTAAGCAAATTTGCTTAAGCAAATGTGCTTATAATAAGCAAAAAATCTTAGCAAATTTGCTTACCGAAAAGTGCGTCTGAAATGTAAGCAAATTTGCTTACGGGGGAATTTAAGCAAAAATGCTTAGATCTAAGCATTTTTGCTTATAATAAGCAAAAATTCTAAGATTTCATGCTTATATGTGTTTATGGAATACGGGCCCACCATACAAGTTTTGGCATCCGCGCACCCTTTTCTCTCATCCCGAGGCAGATTATGCACAACGTTCACCCCTGAAAAGTGACCTACTTCCTTACTGCGCGCAGTACGCGCGCTATGCAAGCGTATGCGCGGTGTTTTCTATTTTCGGAATGTAACCCCAAAAGTTCAATTCATTACGTTAAATTTAAAGGGGGAAAAGGACAGTTCTTTGCACCAAGATGAATTTAGCTCGCGGATATCTTGTTTTTAGAAATTTGCGTCACTTTTTTAGACCATCTTCAGATTTGTGTCGGAAAATATCACCTATTGATTTTAGAGGCGGAATGGAATCACGGCGTGGTAGCCCAGGATCTTAGCACGACACTAGTAAGTATCGTTTATAACAAATAATCCCGGAAACGGGACAACTAATGATTTTAAGGGAGGCTTGCGTAGTTGCTATGTATCCTGGTATCCGCTCAGTATTGACTTTGCACGTATCGACAGAAAACGCGAGACAGGTCACACATGTACAAAGTCAATGGCGAGCCTAACCGAGCGGACACAGGCATAGAAAAGGCCAATTTTCGTGGCGCTTAAAATCGTATAATTTCATCCCAATTATCAGTGTCTTCAAAATATTATGTAAACAAGTATTGGGGCGTTCGATTATTGCATAAATCAGTCCATGAAAATGTCAACTTTTAGCTGTGTTGTCATTCAATCAAAGAAGTGAGCGAGTGGCAACACCTTTATGGTACCCCTTTTTCAAGTGTTGCGTACATTTTAGTTATAAAGATGAATAACAGTTTTGGCAAAGTTACAGAAAACATTTATATTGGCCACAATAATTGATCAATAGTGTCGATTAAAGGGACAGGTCCACTTTTACAAAACGTCTGAACAGCTTTCAGTTGACGGATGGGGATCAATGTAACACGCAAAAAAAATCAGAGCGAACAGCACTCTAATTTGGATTCTACGAATGAAAAACGAATGCGTCCCTCCATTTAAACTATATATCGGTCAATAAAGGAGTTCAACTGATTTAGCATAATATTACAACAATATAGTACTAATTCTCGTAAAGGTATTGTGAAGCCGACATTTGTTAACGTATGTCACGGAAAAAGATCTCAAAAAGAAAGAATATATAATTACATGTAGTCAGTTTAAGCGATGTTTGGGTATTTTGCTCGGTAAACGCTCACACATTAGTACTTATGCGCGGGTCACGTAGCTAGCGCGGGTCACGTAGGGGTCATGCATACCGATCTGGCACTCCGTGAAATTTATGTACGAACTTACTCACCGGCCGAAAATACGTATGTACCTAATTAACCGACGTCCCTCAGTTTATTCAGTTTTAGGTCTATAACTCCACGAAAAAGAGATTTCAAGCCCTAATTTTTTCAGGCATGTTATTAAATGACATTTCCTTTCATACAAGACAATAACCTCGCAACTTTTGAATTTTGGCTTGCAAAAGTGGATCTCTCCCTTTAAGTATTTAAAATGGTGGTAAAATCAGAACCTAAGCATCGTTGCATGCAAAAATATCGGGAAAATCCAATGGCCGCATATCGGAAACCATGTGCGTACCACGTGCACTTAAAGTGATGCCTGTAAAGTGTCAGATATTGCACAAAATGACATTTAAGACTTCAATCCTACATCAATATCATTGTAAAATACAATTGAAATATTTGTGAAAGTTTGAAAGAAAACGAACACTGTTTACCTAGTGAAAAAAACGAATATTGAGTTCATATTTTATCACCGAATACTGATGGCTTGTCATGGAATTGTCGCAGTAATGAATGATCCGTTTGAGATATTCGCACCCGTGTATTTTTACACACGTAGTACATAATTCATGGAATTTGAACTCGCTCGGCTCAAAGTTCAATCTCCAGAATGTTCTCACGGGTGCTGCATGCGGACGTTCTCAGCTAAGACAATTGTACTTTTGTTCAATTGCGTTGATTAACGCTTTAGAAATAATGATTTTCAATGATAATTATCTTCATACTAAAGGGACATTTGAAAAAATCAAACCCTATTTTATTCTTCTCTTACCATAAGCTAAACAACACGGTAGAAGAGAAACGAGGAAGCTCCAAGTAATTTTCGTGGATTTGGACACTTTACAGGTATGACTTTAAGTGCAAACCACTATCTCGGCACAATTGAAAATTCAGAAAAGTGAACAAATAAAGTTTTTGCAAAATGTTAAATTTCAATGCCAATCTAAAGGACATACATAAGAGTATTTAATCCTAAAATATGATCACCTAATATTACTCTGCAGGAATACTGTGCTTAATTAATGAAGAGGTGTAACATACGTTACCCTCGACATTTCACATGAGAGCTAGCTAGCTTTAAAGCTGGTAATTGAAGGTTGCAATCATGAAAATAAGCAGTAAAGTGTGTGTAAAATCATACAAAAATATGTTTGAATCTTACACCTAGTCGAGGGTCCGTTAATGATATGGCGATATGTGACTGGACGGTAACGTAAGTGTCACAATGTGTAACGAAAGTTACATTAGTGTTTTTCGGCCACCATTTTGACATTTCAATTGGCTACTCAGCTGACCCTGTATAAATGACGTATACGAATGTAACTTCAATTTAGATAGTAATAAATTATGTTATACACACAATTAGGAATGCATGTTAACGTATGTTACGTCACGTAAGTTACATCTTTGCGTTCAATCGGTTAAATTGGCAACATTTAGTTGAACCTAATTTTCATTTTCTCGTAATAACGATCTACTGTACTTCATTGGCCTTAACTCCAGAATAGTCGTTCATATTAGGCCAAACAAATTTTTTTGTTGGATTGGAGTAATGGGCAACCAAAAATTAGGGTAGGGTTTTTTCTTTCTTTTTTTTCTTCTTTTTTTGCAGGATTCGCACAAATACACAAAAACACACATATAACACACACATAACACATATCGCAATTGGAAGAAGAAAAAAAATATATATATTATTTTTTTTAATAAAAAAAAATAAAAATATCAGAAAAACCCTTAGGGTCGGCGGTATTTGTAGGGTCGGGCGGGTTACGCCAATCCAACAATTTATTTTTCCTGGCCTTACAGTGGTTTATTTTGAAATCGTAGTAACGTATGTTACACCTCTTAAATCTACCTTTTTATGCTGTCTGTTTCATATGTTCCCAGTCATATTTGTTTTGTATCTTGATGTTCAAACATGTTTTTACTTGTGTGCAATGTTCTCATTGTTAGAAAAACAATATAATTGTACAGATATCAGCATCTAATCATATCCAATTATTTTGTATAATAACAGTAACGTATGTTTCAGTAGATTTGGCGACACATTTCCAATGGGCATTAAAATGTTAATGAAGTGGGATCATCAAAACTTGTATTACATTTTATGGAACGCTGTGCTGCTGTAATGAAACCGCACTTGTTATGCTTCCATGTACTCTTATATTTGTACAACACTTGAAAAACTTAATAATTTTGTCTTGGCGACATGGGGTTATAGGTAACTCGGCCATATTCTAACCCCTGTTATTTGCTTATTTCATTGTAAATCGCTTTAAAGTTATGATAACTTTTACGAGAAGGACCCTCATTATCAAATAAAAGGAAAATGTTGCTGGTGTAAAGTTGAATCTCTTCACTAGGAGAGCAGGATCACTGGCGACACAATATTTCACCAATTGTGCGGAGATAGTGGTTTTGGCTATCAATTTACTGTTAATCAGTTTTATAATTTTGCAAGTAGGCGTTTTCCTGGCCAAATGTTTATAATCCCATATAAGTAAAATTATATTCTTTCACATGGTTGGTAATAAAAGTGTACATTTCATTTTTTGCGTGTGGGGCGTTTCCCATTACTGGCATTTGCCTTAAAATTTGTACCCTTTTTCTATTTATTATTTCCGCGAAAATAAAATGTTCGCGAAAACATGCTAAAAGACCCCCCTTTTATTCCGTCCGTCGCCAATATTTTCCCGGCCGAGACCGCCTCCAAAATGTGTTCGAGACCAAGGCTATTGGATAAAAGTCCTCTCAGTGGAGGGGGGGGGGGGGGGGGGGGGGGTCCATCGATAATTGTTCTCCCGGCCGAGACCGCCTCCAAACATTTTTCGAGACCAAGGCAATTGGCTGAAAGTCCTCTCAGGGGGGGGGGGGCGTCGAAAAAAAAATTCCCGGCCAAGACCGCCTCCAAAAAGAATTTGAGACCAAGACAATTTGCTGACATTGTACCATGGTACTTTGATGGTAAATTCACCATCCCCATGGTACAGTTGCACCATGGTACTTTCTCATGGTACTACCATGGTAGTACAGGGTGTCCCAGTATAAATGTAACCCAAATAAACGTATGCAATATTGTTGATTTTTAATATTTTGTTTTTTTATTTCAGATTTAGAAAGCTGAGAAGATGGCAAAACCAGACCACTAAGTAGAATGCATTTTACAGAAGAACAGAAATTGTCTGTGTGCTGAGAAAATTGGAGGGAAATTCCTATAAACATGCCATCGCGAAATTCTGCAGAAAGTAGGATTTCTTCGGACTCCTGCCTACTGAATCTCGGACAGCTGCGATGTTTTCAGGAGACCTTACAGTAGGTTTTCTGCCAACTTTGACTGCTGGAGATTTTTTCTTATGTTGTTCTGGTTTTGCTATCTTCTCAGCTTTTCAAATCTGAAATATAAAAGCAAAGTAATACAAATGAACAAAATTACATACGTTTATTTGGGTTACATTTATACTGGGACACCCTGTACCATCAACAGTACCATGGTACTGTGGGACCACCGACAACTCGGTGCAGCTCGATGTCGTAGCTTTCTTCTATGGTGGCTTCGGAGAAACTCTTACTTTTTACATGCGCACAAACTTAAAGGGGTAGTACAGTTTTGGTAAGGTTGAACTTTAGTAACCAAACCTGGACAGTAACATTATAAACTAATAGTTATAACTCCACTATGCTCGAATGGTATACAAAATTACAAACGACTAAGTAAAAAGCCCGTTATCGTTCAAAAAGAGCCATTTAAACACAAGAAGGCGCTTTCTAAAAAGGCATTGGTTTCAACCATTTTTCATACAAAATTATGCGTGTGATGTTTTATTGAAATAATGATTCAATATAGAGATCTTCAACAACTATTTTAAAAACACCTATGAACATTTTTGAAAAAGTGCAAGCATTTTGTAATTTTTTTGAAAATTGTCTAATTATTTGGGCCCCAAATAATTATAAGGTCAGATAATATTTATTGATATTTCAGTCGTTTCTGGGTCGATTTTAACCAAATAAAGTTTATTCTGCCATTAAGATTGCATGTTCTCTCAAATTCGACACTCAGTTTTTCATTACCTTACAACAAAATTGTGATGTGCAGCGCCCTCTCTACCACAACTAAACTACCCCTTTAACGTGTCAAATTAAAGAAATTGCCTGCTCGCGCAAAAGGCCCTCGCAACGATACAACGAAACTAAAATAAGACGCCAGCTCAGCTTGGCTAGCACAAGCGTAAAATAATTTAAATAAACGAGGAAAAATCCCTAACTCTTGAAGGATGAACTTAAAATGACTTGGAAATTCCGTTGACAAAATAAAGCACAACACACGAAGAATGGCCGTGTACAAGAAAACTCGCACACGTCTGTCTGCTTCGAGGACCGAAATGCTGTGTGTCCCAAGAATGAAAATGCTTACGAACCACGAGGTTACTTGCCTCTGATCTATCTACTTAATTAATTATATATACATGGGAACGCTGCAGTACTTTTGATAGCATGGTACTTTCGATGACACTAGCATGATACTTTTGATGGTAATACCATGGTACTTTTGATGGTAGTACCCTGGTACTACCTAGCATGGTACTTTCGATGATACTAGTGTAATATACGGAAATATATCAACTGAGGGTAACGTGGAGAGGAAATTAACTAGTAAACTAAGCAGCAAACATCAGAGAACATGGGTAGAACAAACTAAGGAGAACAGAATACGCGTGTGGAACGAATCAAGTCTGGATATGCACTAATTTATTATAAGGCAAACGTGCCTTATAAATACAGTTGATAACAAAAGATAGAATATGCAAATTAACTAAAAGAGAACGTACCTATAACTAAAATGGACTACCTTATTCTTTACAAGAACCAATAAGAGATGGGGTGATGATGGAATGTGAACATGTGATGATGAAGATGAGGAAAGGTGACCAAACACAATAGAATAGTATGCAGCATCCAAACATAAGGGGAGAGAGAGGATCAGGATACAATAGGGCCAGCATGCCAGAGAGGAAACAATAGAATAGAAATAGAGAGGGAGACATGAATGGATAGTGATCAAATGAATAAGGATGCAAACAGCTGTGGATGGAATGGGGGATGAGACAATGGAATGACATGAACTAGAAATTTGAAATTGGGTTTTGAAATTTTAACTGGTCACGAGACCAAATTTGAGCGATCTCGACCGTCAAAAGTGCAAAAAACTGTGGTCTTGGCCTCGAAAATGTCGAAAATTTTCTACGACACCCCTCCCCCCCCCCCCAATTCATAAAGTGGGGGGGGGGGGGGGGGGAAACGCATTTTTGCCCCCCAAAAAGCCCCCCCCCCCTCAAAAAAAAAAAAAAAAGAAAGAAAGAAAAGGGAAAAAAACAACATTATATGTATCAGCCAATACTTGTTAATTCCAACGTTTAAAAACTTAGTTATACATCCATTTAAATTTTTCGCGGTTTTGGTGTTGTGTAAATTGCATATATGGTACGTCTGGGGTTGGGTTTTCTGTACCGGTCCACGTAGTTCCTGTGTAGGCTGTTATTGCACTGGCTGTTTGTGTGACGTGCACCAAATTGCACTATTTTAAGTATATAAATGCAAAATCTTCCCCATGGGAGGGGATACCCAAGGCCTCCCAAACCCTCCCCATCTGGCTCTGCCCCAGCCCTCGGTCGCTTCGCTCCCTCGGGACTCCGGTTTTGGGCTGTAGGATAAGCTATATTGTTGGATTATACATAATGTGCATATGGTTTATGTTTGTATGCACCAGATCGCACCATTTCAAGTATATAAATGCAAAATATTTCCCGTGGGAGGAGGATACCCCCTCTCAAACCCTCACCCTCTGGCTCTGCCCCAGCCCTCGGTCGCTTTGCTCCCTCGGGACTCCGATTTTGGGCTGTAAGCTATGTTGTTGGATTATACATAATTATGTTTTTATGCACCAGATCGCACCATTTCAAGTATATAAATGCAAAATATTTCCCGTGGGAGGGGGATAACCCCTCCCAAACCCTCCCCCTATGGCTGTGCCCCAGCCCTCGGTCGCTTCGCTCCCGTCGGGAGTCATTTTTGGCTGTACGCTATGTTGTTGGATCATGTTTTTTTTCACCAGATTGCACAATTTCAAGTCCCAAAATGCAATAGCTCCCCCGGGAAGCTCACTACCGTGGGAGGGGGGACACCCCTCAGTCACTTCGCTCCATCAGGCTTCGTCGCTTTATCCTAACAATGTCTCACTCTCTCAAAGTTGGCAACCATGTGAGTGCGGTTGGGCATGAGCCCCTAAACACATAAATCGTGAGCCCCCTCAGGGTTTGGCCCCCCAATCCAAAACTGCTTCCGGCGCGCCTGCTTCTGATGGTACTACCGTGGTACTATTTATGGTACTACCATAGTACTACCATAGTACAACCATGGTACTTGTCATGTTACTATCATGCATGAACTGTGCAGGCAATAGGACAGCAGCATGTACATCTTTAAAAGTATGGAGTTAAAGGCATTTAGGAGTGTGGCCATAAACAAAATGTTGCATTTTGTATACCAGATTTTCTGAAATGACCACAAAATGCATACGTGTAAAAAGTTGAATATTTAAAAATCTTCTTTGTTTTCTTTTAAGGTTGTCAAACATTTCTTGATATGCTGTGTGTCCCAAGAATGAAAATGCTTACGAACCACGAGGTTACTTGCCTCTGATCTATCTACTTAATTAATTATATATACACGGGAACGCTGCAGTACTTTTGATAGCATGGTACTTTCGATGACACTAGCATGATACTTTTGATGGTAGTACCATGGTACTTTTGATGGTAGTACCATGGTACTACCTAGCATGGTACTTTCGATGATACTAGTGTAATATACGGAAATATATCAACTGAGGGTAACGTGGAGAGGAAATTAACTAAATTTAGTAAACTAAGCAGCAAACATCAGAGAACATGGGTAGAACAAATTAAGGAGAACAGAATACACGTGTGGAACGAATCAAGTCTGGATATGCACTAATTTATTACAAGGCAAACCTGCCATATAAATACAGTTGATAACAAAAGATAGAATATGCAAATGAACTAAAAGAGAACGTACCTATAACTAAAATGGAATAACCTTATTCATTACAAGAACCAATAAGAGATGGGGTGATGATGGAATGTGAACATGTGATGATGAAGATGAGGAAAGGTGACCAAACACAATAGAATAGGTATGCAGCATCCAAACATAAGGGGAGAGAGAGGATCAGGATACAATAGGGCCAGCATGCCAGAGAGGAAACAATAGAATAGAAATAGAGAGGGAGATATGAATGGATAGTGATCAAATGAATAAGGATGCAAACAGCTGTGGATGGAATGGGGGATGAAACAATGGAATGACATGAACTAGAAATTTGAAATTGGGTTTTGAAATTTAACTCGTCTCGAGACCAAATTTGAGCGATCTCGACCGTCAAAACTGTGGTCTTGGCCTCGAAAATGTCGAAAATTTTCTACGAAACCCCTCCCCCCCCAGTTCATAAAGTGGGGGGGGGGGGGCAAAACGCATTTTTGCCCCCCCCCCCCCAAAAAAAAAAAAAAGCCCCCCCCCCCCCCCTCAAAAAAAAAAAAGAAAGAAAGAAAAGGGGAAACAAAAAACATTATATGTATCAGCCAATACTTGTTAATTCCAACGTTTAAAAACTTAGTTATACATCCATTTAAAATTTTCGCGGTTTTGGTGTTGTGTAAATTGCATATATGGTACGTCTGTGGTTGGGTTTTCTGTACCGGTCCACGTACTTCCTGTGTAGGCTGTTATTGCACTGGCTGTTTGTGTGACGTGCACCAAATTGCACTATTTCAAGTATATAAATGCAAAATCTTCCCCATGGGAGGGGATACCAAAGGCCTCCCAAACCCTCCCCATCTGGCTCTGCCCCAGCCCTCGGTCGCTTCGCTCCCTCGGGACTCCGGTTTTGGGCTGTAGGATAAGCTATATTGTTGGATTATACATAATGTGCATATGGTTTATTTTTTTATGCACCAGATCGCACCATTTCAAGTATATAAATGCAAAATATTTCCCGTGGGAGGAGGATACCCCCTCTCAAACCCTCACCCTCTGGCTCTGCCCCAGCCCTCGGTCGCTTTGCTCCCTCGGGACTCCGATTTTGGGCTGTAAGCTATGTTGTTGGATTATACATGATTATGTTTTTATGCACCAGATCGCACCATTTCAAGTATATATATGCAAAATATTTCCCGTGGGAGGGGGATACCCCCTCCCAAACCCTCCCCCTCTGGCTCTGCCCCAGCCCTCGGTCGCTTTGCTCCCGTCGGGACTCATTTTTGGCTGTACGCTATGTTGTTGGATCATGTTGAGGGATTATGCAGATGAGATCACACCTCTTCTTACTCACCTCTACCAAAAGTCGTACGATAGTGGAGTCCTACCAAATGATTGGTTGAGGGCTAGAGTTGCAAGCATCTATAAATCAGGAGACAAAAGTGACCCATCTAACTACAGACCTGTGTCCCTCACATGCATCTGTTGCAAGATCCTTGAGCACATCATTTTGAGCCACATGTCCAAGTTTCTGGCAAAAAATGACATCAACACTCCCAATCAACACGGATTCCGGCAAGGACGTTCCTGTGAAACCCAGCTTGTGGAAGCCGTTAATGATTGGGCTAGCAACATCAACCAGCAGCACCAAACTGACGCGATCTTCCTTGATTTCAGCAAGGCATTTGACAAGGTGTCACATCGAAAGCTAGTTCATAAGCTAAAGTTCTACGGCATCCAAGGACCTACTATCAACTGGATCCATGGTTACCTGACTGACCGATCCCAACTGTTTCGGTAAATGGAGCCACATCGCCATCAGCGGATGTCCTCTCTGGGGTCCCTCATGGATCAGTCCTTCCCAAGTCGAAATTCCCAACGAAACGCATAGGAAACGCATAGGAACATCCTGTGGGTTTCTATGGGACCAACAGAAACTCATAAAACCCATAAAACCCCACACCCATATAAACCCATAGGACCAGTGGCGTAGCTCCGGGGGCACGGGGGGGGGGGGGTACGACCCCCCCCCCCCCCTCCCCCAATCGTTTGGCCAAAACAAAAAACAATGTCGAACGACCCAAAATTAAGCCTAATGTGTCCTTTTCATTCATTATTATCATGTTTTATTAAATGTGTGATGATAATGATTTTATCAATGATAATAAAGAACAACATAACAGTCGTTCCCTAGTAGCAATTGCGCACTTTATCAGTTTGAAGTGGAGATGGGTATTAAGAAGTATGTCATTTGGGAGGAGATGCAGAAAGTGGTGAGATAGAGAAAGAGTCAGGGTAGTGTTATCGGTTATAGGGTTATGAATATGGTAAGAATTGGGGACATGTTAGGGTTATATGACTACAGGGTTATTACGGTTCGGGTTAGGAATAGGGTTGGGGTTAGAATTAGGATTAGGGCTTGGGTTAAGGGTTGTTTGACTTGTTTAATTTAACTGTTTTTTTTTTCTTTCTTTTTTTTTACAGACATCGTGAACTTCCAAGCATGACGGATATTTCTTATTTGATGTTTCTTTGTACGTGTTTTCTCATCTTAATAAAGACTCAAGGATATCTTTTGGGATCTAACGTGTCTTTGACTTTCGACCATAAACTACGAGATCCAGACTCACGAACTATTTGTAGTGTCATTGCATTGGGCAATGATCAGCCGTTCTTTTTGAATGAGATGACATTTGCTAGTGCATTTAAACCCAGACAGCTCGAACGCTTTGGTTTTCAATATAAACGTATCAAACGCAACTTGACGCTACTTTTCTCTATATCTAATCTTCAGTTTATAGATAAGGGCAATTACCTTGTCCATATTCTTGAACTTGTCGATGAGAGGGTTGAATCTTCTGCCGAGTACCCATTTATTGTAACCGTTACCTATCCACCGGGAAAGGCAACTTGTGAACTTGGAAACTATTTTTCGGACACTGTCTGGCAGACGATTCGTTGCAATGCAACATCTGGCAATGATGGCTCTGGAGATTTGGTTTGTCAGCAGAACTCGAAACGACTTCCCCTTCGAGGAGATTTGAGCACTGATGGAACTTCTATAGTGGCTGTCTATTATTGGATACACCACAATAAACCGGTCAAATGTTGTTCCACGGAAAGCGGTGCTGCAGTTCCTCTGGACTTCTGCGATGACGTCATTCTATGTCCTCCTCAATACAATGTCTCAACAATTGATCCACAAACCCCGTCCAATGCCCTTTCGACACCCAGACCATATTCTCCAAACATGACAGGTACGTAATTGATGTGCTCATCTGTGTATATGTGGTTGTTGTTGTTGTTGTTGGTTTGTATTTATTGGCGTTCTTCATTCATTTTGAATATCTTTTTTTTTTCCTTCTTTTCTCTTTTTTTTCAACTCAAATGAAATGCTCCTTTTTAAATATATACAATATGTATCTTTCTATATACACATTTCATCATTTTTGTTTTCTTCCTCATATAAACAAAAAAACATTGACAAAATATATTTATTGAGAATATAAATATGGGGATCGATCTCTTATCCTTGCCCGCTTTCTAGGTAACCTCTGGCCAACCCGGCCAGGAGGGTTCAGGATATGGATCACGAGGTCCGTAGCCTCGGCTTCGGTCTCGGCCACGATCGGTCTCGGTCCCTTTTTGGTAAATTACGCCCCCCCCCCCCCTCCTCCTCCTCCTTGGAAAATCCTGGCTACGTGCCTGAACAGTGGAATAGTGTGATTGAGCTGAATGAGGCACGCGACTTAATTTAATTATGTTTTTTTTGGAGGGGACACACTCTTAATATTTATTCGTGTGGTATTTTTCGATAATTGCTTTATCTATTAGGTATTTGGGTACGTAGTTGCATTTTATCCGAGCACACTATATTTTTAAATTGTAAATCTTTAATAGAACTTAGATCACGATGGTTCTTTTACTTGAATAATGGACCCTGCAGAGTAACATGGTCAGAAAGGAGAACAACTCGGGACTAAAACAAAATAAAGAAATAGCCAGTGATATTTCACGGTTTCACATTGGCTTTGTTGATGCAAAACAGATAAGACCATACTTACCTTTTCCTCTCAACTCTCTCTCCTCTCTATATCTATCTCGCTCTACCTCATTACCTTACCTTACCTACTACAGGTGATGATGGGAGTAACGCTCACCGCGGCTCATTTATCGCGGTTATAGTTCTGGCCATTTTGTTGGGGGTAAGTTCAATGCAATGCAATTTCTTCGATGCAGAATCACTCAAATGTATTTTTTTTTTCGATTTTGAGGTGCTTTTTGCCCGACTGTGGCAATTTAAAAACTCTCGGGGGCGGGGGTGGGGGGGGGGGGGTGGGGGTCAGATTTGTATGTGATCGCAAGGTACATCATTTTCAGAAATAATTATTAGGTATCACCGTATCAGAAACATAATTTCCAATAAAGAAAGAAGTAAAAGTAATTCTATAAATTCTAATATAGAACTGAATAAATAAAGGGGTTTTAATGGCCTTCCATAAACATTAATTCACAATTTTTAATCGTCTTCGTTCATTGCCCCTTTTTTTTTAGATTGCTTTGGTATTAATCTTGGTCGTCTTGATCCATCGACAGTTGAAGCACACCAGACCGTATGAAGGCAATACTGGTCAAATATACACGCATGTTATCGGAACTATACAGACCAGTGGTGTGTAAATACTGAGCGAAAACTGTTTGGAGACTACACGTACAGCAAGCTGGAATTTAAAGAAATAGTAAATTATTTAAATGAGGAGATGGATCAAAATATTGAGTTGACAATAAATGAACAATTTAAGATATTTGAATTAGAAAATATTTTACAATTGAAAAATGCCTCGGCCCCTGGCAACGACGGTATCACGTATGAGATATACCAACACTTACCAGCAAAGGCCAAGCACGTGATATTAGATTTATACAATCTAATATGGAAGACTGGAAATATTCCTATCCAATGTAAGCACGCTATTTTAATTCCAGTTTTAAAATATGAAAAGAATCCACAAGAAGTATCCTCTTACCGACCAATAGCACTATTACCGTGCTTTATTAAAATATTAGAAGGCTTGGTAAAGGAAAGGTTGAATTATTATATTGAGAAACACTCTCTATATTCCCCCATTCAGAGTGGTTTTCGAAAACGCCGAAGTACAATTGATAATATTGTTCATTTAGAAAATGAAATACAAAAACATTTACGAGTTGGAGTGAAAACTATGGCAGTTTTCATAGACTTGCAAAAGGCTTATGATACGATATGGATAAGAGGACTCATTGTTAAATTAAACAAGTTGGGTCTCAAAGGAAATGTATTGAAGTTTTTAGTAAATTATTTGCTTCAAAGATCTTTCCAAGTTCAACTTGGGAAAGAAAAATCTGAAGTAAAATACTTAGTGAATGGTCTTCCCCAGGGAAGCATCCTAAGTCCTCTATTGTTTAATTTAATGCTTAGTGATATTCCACAATCACCTGAAATACACCATTTAATATATGCAGACGATTGCGTTATTTGGAAATCGGGGAATGATATAAGAACAAATATGAAAATCATGCAAGATTATATAAATGAATTATATGATTGGTTATTTTCTTGGGGATTGCATATATCTCAAGAAAAAACAGTACCTATACTGTTTTCAAATTGTGGGAAAGATGAAGGCCTAAAATTATATTTGAAAGGGAAACTATTAATCCCTCAAAAGGAATATAAATATTTAGGTGTCATATTTGATAAAAGATTAACATGGAGACCACACCTGGAGGATGTGGTCAAACGGTGTAAAAAAAAGATAAATGTGATTAAAAGTTTGGCCCATGCAAAATGGTGTGGAGACTCTCGGGAATTATTGATGGTATACAAATCTGTAATACTATCAGTTATTGACTATGCGTGCGAAGCATACGACTCCGCTGCAACAAGTGTAAAAAATAAAGTTAACTCTGTGCAATACCAATCTTTATTGGTATGTGCAGGAGCTCAAAAGGGAACTTCCCTCAGAACACTGCAGGTTGAATTAGGGGAAATGCCCCTTGACCTGCGGCGAGAAATGATGAGTTTGAAATTAAAAAAACGTATTGAAAGTGTTTTGGAACATCCTCTTAAGAAAGATATAAAAGATTGTTGGCAATTCCATTTGTATGGAACATCACATGCATCATTTGGAGAAAGAACGTTTAAATTGGAAAAACAATTTAAATATGAAATGGAAGTAATAAGTCCCTCGGAGATGCCTTTCTGGCAAATGGCTTTACCCTCTGTATCAACGGAGTTGACAGAGACAATAAGTAAAAATGATAATCGATTACATCAAAAACAAGCAGCCTTAGAAATAATAAACACAAAATGGAGTAACCACTTGTCTATTTTTACTGATGGATCCAAATCCCCAGAATCAGGAAGAGCAGCTGCTGCCTTTTATGTTTCTTATTATAATTATTCTCAGTCAAAGAGATTACAAGACAATACCTCATCATATAGAGCAGAAATGGCTGCCATTGCACTTGCTCTTGAATGGTTATGTCAACTCCCTAGCCTTCACACAGGAGTTGTGGTATGTAGTGATTCTTTAAGTTCACTACAGTCCATACAAAATGGAATAAATAAAGAAGATACATTTGTATATGAAATATTGGTATTATGCACTCACTTGAACTTACAAGGAATTGTGGTGAATTTTGAGTGGATACCGAGTCATTGTGGAGTTAAAGACAATGAAATGGTTGATAGAGAAGCAAAAAATGGCTTGAAGAAAAAAAAGGAGATTTTTAATAAATTAAGTAGAAGTGAAATAAATTGTATGATTAAACAAAAGTATTATGTTAAATGGCAACAAAGATGGGAGGACACCGAATCTCCCTTGAAAAATATTCAAAATAATGTAACTCAGACATACTGTTGTAAATTGAATAATAGAAAATTTGAATCTATATTGCACCGTTTACGGATGGGAAATATTGGTTTAAATACTAATTTAGTAGTAATAAATAAGCATGAAACTGGATTATGCTCACATTGTGGGTTGTTAGAAACTTTAGAACATTTTCTATGCCATTGCCCTCAATATTTGATTGAGCGAGCAATGTTGATGGGTGAATGTGGAATTACACATCAAGATCATATTGTATTTTTGTTAAAATCTGAAGTTTTAGCTCACCAAAGAGCATTGATAGATTATGTCATTAGGACAAATGGATTTTGATTGATTGATTGATAATTATTTTGTATTGCCTTGTCTGTGTATCGGAGGGGCCTAGGCTATTAAAGCTGAGAAGTCTGCTCGACGTACGGAGCTGGATTGGCCAGATGATACCTAGACAGCGGACAAGGAAAAGCGATTGATTCCCCACATTTATATATTCTCAATATAATTTAATTTTGATTTTGTTTATATGAGGAAAAAAAAAAAAAAAAAATGAAACATGTATATAAAAAGATACATATTATATATAATTTTAAAAGGAGCAATTAGTTTGAGTTGAAATAAATAAGACAAAAGAAAGAAGGAAAAAAAAAAAAAGAGTGGCGTAAATATTCAAAATGAATGAAGAACGCCAATAAACTTAAAACAACAACAACAACAACAACATGGACCGAAGAGGAGATGGGAGATGGTGTGGCTAGTGGTCAGCGTTCAGCTCTTCGCACTGATCGACACGGGTTTGAACTTTAGTTGGGTCTATCGGATGGTGACGATAAAGGGTGGTCCCATAATTATGTAAATAAATATAATTGATTGAACGCGTATGTAAAACTCACTAAACCAACAAGCGAAGACATGGAATACACTGAGCTACTTGGGTTAGAAGGGCCTAGACACTAGTTTTTCCAATGTTTTTTTTTTTTTTACTATTCATGTTCTAAATGTTTCTAAAGAAAATTCGGCGTTGTTGCCATTTAGGCAACATTGAGCAATTTTGTATATAAGCATTATAAATATAATTAGCCAATTTGCACATTTCTGAGATGAGGTCAGATGTCAATTTTTATATAGAAATATTACAAACGTATTAATGAAAACAAATATGCTAATGTATTGTGGGGTAAAGAATCCATTTCCGGTGCTCATTCACAAATGACATATGGGCAACACCCTGAAATCCAAGATGGTTGTTCCTAATTTGTATATTTATTAATATTATTGATTTTCAGTGCCTAAAACCATTAAAGGGATCTAGTAACTTTGTTGACATGTGCAACAAGCGATGAGTGGTTGATACAATGGGTGATTTCAAGTATGGTGTTTAGGGCTGGTGTTAGTGTATATATTGTATATTGTTGTTATCTGATATGTCCACTGGGTGTTGTGTGAAAATTTCAAGTTAAATGGACGTTATATGGCCGAGTAATGAGCAAAAATGCAAAGTGACATTCACTAACTCATTGCACTCACATTAAACACGTTTCTGACGATCTATTGGATAGTTTTACATCTAAACACTTCAATCGTACATATCTTTTTAACAAAAGGGAAATTCGAAAAACCGAAACATGTCCCATGCTTGTTTTTGTTAATAAGAATACAACAAGGTATGAAGGAACCGCAATAATTCCAATTGGATTTTGAGGATTTGGACAATGTTACAAGCTATTATTTTCAAATAATGTTCTACACTACGTTACGTTCTGGTAAAGAGAGTACAGTTTTGGTCAAACTGAAATTTAGTAAGCAAAACCTGCCAGTGGCGGACACGGGGGGGGGGGGGGGGGGAGGGCTCAGCTTTTGTGGTTTAAGATCACATGATATGGAGTTTGATAGGGAATCAGGACATCCTTTCTGCAGTAAATTTATTGTTTATCCAAGTACAAGAGACTGCTTTAGTATTTTCAAACTGTGAAACGAAAATTAATTAAAAACTAAAACATAATCACACAAATCCCAACTGAGGCATACAAAGCAGGGGTGTAGAGTAGAACACCAGTATATTAGGCGCTATTATAAATCAATAATAACACTCTAAAATATGACTTGCATTTTGAGCTATAATATATAATACATGTATATTTATAATGTATATATACATGTACATTATATTGTTTGATCAATAATAAACTTGCAAGTTTGATATTCCTATATCGTATCTGAATTTAAGCCAACATTAATATCATCACCATTAAAAATATTATCACCAGTCAGTTGCTAGAATGGTAATGGTAATGGTTATAAGATGTATACTGTATTAAACATGTATGGCAACTTAGTCAATTAAAGGGCACTAACACGCAAATAACATCACAGGCTTTCTGTATTTGTTTTTGTACCATTATTTGTATTAACATATTAATGTTTGGAGAAATGCATTTATTTTGATAGATAAATGCAGATAAATATTCCCATTTCAATTTGTTTGAATGTTTATGTTAATTTATCACCAGACATGTATGCAGGGATAAATTTGGGGATATAAATATATAATTATAAGTAGGTAAATTACACCTGTATATACCGGGATATTGTTTCAAACATGTAAATTGTGTGTACATCATGTAGTAGATTAGAGCAGTTTGAACCTGATACATCTCCAGTATTATAGATTTCTGGCAACATGTGTGTAATTTGATATTTCATCCACATGTTCTGCTCTCACCCCACTCCCCAGGTTAGAAAATAATATACTTGATTTATATAGCGCATAATATAATTGATAATCATGTACATTATATTGTTTGATCAATAATAAACTTGCAAGTTTGATATTCATATATCGTATCTGAATTTAGTAAACATTAATATCATCACCATTACAAATATTATCACCAGTCAGTTGCTAGAATGGTAATGGTAATGGTGATAAGATGTATACTGTATTAAAAATGTATGGCAACTTAGTCAATTAAAGGGCACTAACACGCAACGAACATCACAGGCTTTCTGTATTTGTTTTTGTACCATTTTGTTTTTACATATTAAAGAGGTAGTTCAGTTTTGGTAGAGAGGGCGCTGCACATCAAACAAATTTGTATGAGGTAATGAAAAGCGGAGTGTCGAATTTGAGAGAACATGCAATTTTAATGGCAGAATAAACTTTATTTGGTCAAAAACGACCCAGAAATGGCTGAAATATCAATAAATATATCTGATCTTATAATTATTTGGGGTCCAAATAATAAGATGATTTTTTCAAGAAATTAAAAAAATGCTTGTACTTTTACAAACATTTTCGAAAGCGTATTTTAAATAGTTGTTGATGATCTCTCTATTTAATCATTATTTCAATAAAACATCACATGCATAATTTGTATGAAAAATGGTTGAAACCAATGCCTTTTTAGAAAGCGCCCTCTTGTGTTTTAATGGCTCTTTTTTTTAATGATAACGGGCTTTTTACTTAGTCGTTTGTAATTGTTTATACCTTTCGAGCATGGTGGAGTTATAACTATTAATTTGTAATGCTACTGTGCAGGTTTTGGTTACTAAAGTTCAGCCTTACAAAACTGTACTACCCCTTTAATGTTTGGAGAAATGCATTTATTTTGATAGATAAATGCAGTTAAATATTCCCATTTCAATTTGTTTTAATGTTTATGTTAATTTATCACCAGACATGCATGCAGGGATACATTGGGGGATATAAATATATAATTATAAGTAGGTAAATTACACCTGTATACCAGGATATTGTTTCAAACATGTAAATTATGTGTACAAACATGTAGTAGATTAGAGCTGTTTGAATATATACCTGATGCATCTCCAGTATGTTAGATTTCTGGCAACATGTGTGTAATTTGGGCCCCAAATAATTATGAGATCAGATATATTTATTGATATTTCATCCGTTTCTAGGTCGATTTTGACCAAATAAAGTTTATTCTGCCATTAAAATTGCATGTTCTCTCAAATTCGACACTCAGTTTTTCATTACCTCACAAAAAAAAATGTGATATGCAGCGCCCTCTCTACCAAAACTTAACTACCCCTTTAAGTTTGTCTATAAATTCTCCAGATTCTAGGCACGCAATGGATAACATAGATAATATATAGACTTTGTATCACTTTAATTTTTAATTTTACCACGTTTGAATTATTGTGATAACAAACTCTTCTTATTTATCTTACAACCACCTTTCATAAAATTGAAGGTTTTACCCATTTTTCAACTTTATGAATATAATCTTGGTATTGGTATGTATTTATTTCACCAAAAAGTATTACCTGATTTATTTGATTCGTTATTGATTCAAAACTCTGATGTACAAAATTACGATACAAGATCTAAATCAGACCTTCGTGTTTCTTATGGACTCATTTTCTCATTCTATTATTACGTATAGGGGTCCACTTTTTATGGAATGGCTTGCCAGAAGAAATAATGGAGAGTGTATCATTGAAATCTTTTTAAAATAAATTGAAATCCTTTTCATTATGTAAGTTTTAATCTTGACAATTTTTATATTCTATTTAATAATAGTATAATTCAAGTTTCTATGTATCTTATATTTGTGTTATGTCTTGGTATGTATGCCAATGTAACTTTAACTTTATTGAAATCTATTGTAATTTTTAATCCATATTTTATCTAGAGATCATACCCATAAGTGTGTATCAAAACTTCATCTGATCCCTCCACATTCATTAACTTTTTTCCATTCTCTTGTCTCTTTGTTATGGTTGTTTTTTGTTTTACTTATGTTTCACTGTACAATATACTTCATGCTTTTCTTGTATTTTGTTTTAATGATTAGTGGAATAAAAAAGACAATTCCCCAGGGGGAATTGTATTGAATTGAACTGAAATAGTATTTTCCGGTCAATTTTGTAAATTCACCATTCAAATTAATTTTGTTTGCATTCAACTTCGTATATTTTGTTACCTCAGCTATATTATGTCATATTATGTTTGCATTATGTTTAATACGTATTCCTTTTCATGAAATTGTTATTCAACTTTAAAACACAAACATTCGTGATTACGCATTCAAATTCATTTTGTAGCATTCACACTCTACAGACCGTAAAACATTAAATTGTAATTTTGTGTGTCTTCAGTACGTTTAGTGAATACAAATTGATTGTAAATAGTTTTCTGTTCTGTTTGTCTTGTGTAAATAATGCCAGGATAGCTGTGTAAATATAACATGATATTCATAATCAAGCACGTGTATCAAAGGTCTTGTTTACACTTGCAATTTCACACATATTCCAATACTCAAATAAATAGGCAACCTCATGCCAAATAATTTAATAATTTATAATGATTAATTGCACGTATTGTATTGCATTTTTTGAATTTCTTTTTGTTTTAAATGTAATTTAATATGTAAGTATGCGTCAAACTGGATATTTTGTTTGGTTGTTTTAAACTCCTTCCCGTGCCAATTTTGGCACATATAAGGCTGCGCCTTACTAAATGTAGCGAAAGCTATAGGGGGCAAGTTCTCTGATAACTCGTGTGATTAACTTTCCCTTCCCCATTCTATTAATGCCGAGCGCCTGGTTAGAAGGCAGAAGGTACCATTGACCGGTATGGGTTCGAACCCGGGACCTCCCATGCATGAGGCGGACGCTCTAACCGCTAAGCCATCAACCTCGATATCCCGGGGGGGGGGGGGGGGGGGGGCACTCAACTATATTGCTGTACACACGCGCGACCACATGTTTTTCAAACCCACCCTAAACAAGTTGTATCCATTGGTCAAATTTATACCCTATTCAAGTATTTTCGCGTGTTTTTTTGACAATTTTGCCCCCTAAACAAGTATAACCCATAAAACATACCCCTAAACAAGGTCTACGTCAATTGAACAAGATTGGAGAAAAAATACCCTAAACGCGTATTTGTTTAACTCCACAAACATACCCTTTTTTCTGATTTTGGCCTTTTTGACACCCTAAACGCGTCACGCGCGTGACGCGCCATGATCGGAAAAAGCAGGGGGGTGTCACTGCTGCCAGAGTGCAGCGATTTTTGCTCACCGGAAGAGCCCACAACTGGTTGCATTATGGGCTACTTGGGAACTACAGTTCACCAATCACAGAGTAGTTCAAACGCGTCGTCACGGGATCGAGGTCAATAAAACAAGTTCATATGCATACGTCACAATGGCTCCCATTGTTCCCATAAGGGTGATGAAATCTAGGACAGTGCGCAGGAAAATAGGCGCGATAGTCTACGCACTGCATAGGCATGATGATTGGTCCAGTATTTCTAGGTCACTACGCGATGACGTAGAGAAGTGGGCTACGGGAGCTTCAAAAATCGGTTCACTCCGCCATGTTGCCCATGTACAAAGTCTATGGGACACGTGACTTGCGCGCGTTAAGTGAGCCTTCTAGTTATAAACGGGTTGGTTTGTTTATTCATACTTCTATGGAAAAAAGTCATAGAAGTAGTATATAAAAAGTACCCTTTTTACGCGTTTTTTTGGT
The DNA here is from genome assembly GCA_037951105.1 of Echinarachnius parma. Lineage (NCBI taxonomy): Eukaryota > Metazoa > Echinodermata > Echinoidea > Clypeasteroida > Echinarachniidae > Echinarachnius > Echinarachnius parma. The sequence goes on along the minus strand of JBAMJV010003654.1, from coordinate 38,894 downwards.
CGCGCGTACACGTGTACAGCAATATAGTTGAGTGGCCCCCCGGGCTCGATATTATCCGTACTGGATATTGCCTATTACAGATTTTGTACTTACACAGTGAGCCAACAGACTGAAGAGGTGCTGGGCATGTAATAATTATCGGGGAACACTATGTGTTATTTCTTTATTATTTAAAGAATGGTTACCCTTGTATTCGCTATATCATATTGTTTTTGTAAAATTATACATTATTGAATGAGGGACGTGCGGTCCGTGCACGCCACCAACCACCCCCCCCCCCCCCCCTCTCTCTCTCCCCCTCCCCCTTCCCCTCTCTCCACCTCCCCATTCCGCTCCCAGTAGCTAACACACAGATTCACACACGCATTCGCACAAAATATATCCAATTTTATTTATTTCACAAACGATAGCTACGAATGGAAAATCATGTATCTCCACATTCCACACAATTCTGTTTTTTTACTTATGTAGCAGTCACACCGCCAAACCGAAACCAGGCCGAACTTCCACTTAATCGGGCACCGACAAGAGCCCGAACTTGGGTTTATAGCATTCACAACAAAAGAGGCCGAAAATTCCGATACCACTCCGACACCAAACCGCTAGCACCCCGAACGTCCCCGAATTATTCGGTCTCGTGTCGATTTGGATTCGGTTTGGCGGTGTGACTGCTACATTAGTGAGTGAGTGAACAAATTTACAGGCTATACACATCACGTTATAATCATTTATCTAGGAGGGGATCATCAGATGGATAGCATACATTTTTTCAATATATTAAAATATTAATTATATCTCAATAACAATCTAATTATGATAGATAATCATAGAGTCAACACAATTCAGCAGGTTTGGGCTTTGAATAACATCACATCTCACATCGCTTATTACAATTGTATGTTGGGATCGGATAAGATGTTGGCAGTAGGAGAGGTACATAAATGAAGCAGCAAGGAGTCATAATTCCGGAGTAATATTAAAGGTGAAGGACGTAGTGGGAAACGCCCCACCCCCTAAAAATGAAATGTACGATCTTATTACCAACCAAGTGACAGAACATAGTTTTACTAACATGGGATTATACAAATTTGGCCAAGAAACCGCCTACTAATTGATATATTTGCAAAATTATAAATTGTTCTAGACCGGATAGATATCGCCAACGGAAATCGCTCATACGCTACGTGTATTACGACCACGTGCAATTACACGAGGTGTTCGCTATACGGGCCTGTCCCTAGCTTGTCGATATCTCCCCCAGCGCCATAGCGGCGCGGACAGGTCTGAACGGGCGGAGGATTTATGAATTTCACAGGTGGATATTGGATTTCTTCCGATATTTCTGTATTTAACGATGCTTAGTTTCGGATATTTCCACACAAGCCCTATTTCAATACATATTCAACAATATTGATCAATATAGATGTATTCGGCTACTTTCCCGAAACTGGACTTGGGCTTTAAGTCTTTATTCAAACTCCAAACTTTGTATACACATATAGATCTCGGGAGCCAGCTGAACTTGTGCTCACCCAGTAAGGGTCTGAGCAAGTACTCTCCTCGATACTAGAGATACACATTAATATATACTTCTTAATCAAAGCCAGGAGATCAAAGCATATATCTTCTATACCAAGGAGGTTAAATCTCATTGTTTATACCATGTGTTCCGGAGCGGGGTCAAAAGGTTTCCCATGATAGAGGAGAGGAGGCGGCGACATCAGAAATTGTTATTACATTGGAGGGGAAATCTGATTTATACCCAAATAACAAATGATCCAAGGGGGTTTGTAACGGAAGTCTAATCTTGGGAGATAATGTTGATTATAAAACAACAGTATACAACTAACGAATGGGCTTCTTGTGATAGTCAAATCTATTACCGAGGTGGGCTCAAAATGATTATTACCCGAAGCGTAGCTGAGGGTAATAGTCATTTTGAGCCCACCGAGGTAATAGATTGCCTATCACAATCAAGCACATTCGTTAGTTGTTTTATATCACTCATCAATATCAGTGATTGTGTTCAGCTTATAGCAAAATAAGTGAAAATCTCTTGAATATTTCATAAAATCGCTTGTAAATGTTGATATAAAAATCAATCGACATTAATGAAGCCAGATGAGCCTCCAGAACCTGGGCGCATCTAATACGCTTAAAGTCATTGTTATTTTGCGCATTCAATCACAAAGACGCAAAACTGAGTGCGCACCAACGCGCTGGCAGTTGCGCACATACGCAATGAATGCGTGCTAACGCTCCCACGGATGTGCTTATTGGCTGTCTTGGCGTTCTTCTTCCTAGGGTGTTAGTTTTTACCAGCAATGGCAATCACGTGACTAGAACGTGTGCGCCATAGAGCACTGCACAAATTTGATCGCGTGTGCATTTTGCTTAAACACATGATCTATGGGACGAACGCGTAACGAACTTTTAGTGTTAATTTTTTGCTAACAGCCCGGTCAAGTGATTGCGCGGGGATTGCGCGTGTTGTCCAAAACTATCATTTGTCAAATACAATGGTAAAACGATCTTATGAGGGATATAATGGGTAAGATTACTTTACTTCGGAGGGTCAATAGTCGAAAGATATTATCTAAAGGGGGCGTGTGAGGGTACTGGTACTTTTACTAAGACGGGGGGGGGGGATGTTGAATACAACCAAGGAGGTTTAAAACCTCCTTGGGAGAACTAAACGTGTACTGTCTAGTAAATGACATTAAAGGGATAGTTGAGTTTTGGTATAGAGGGCGCTACACAAAATAATTTTGTTGTGAGATAATGAAAAACTGAGTGTAAAATTCGAAAGAGCATACAATTTTAATGACAGCATAAACTTTATTTCATCAAAATCGGTGCAGAAATGCCTGAAATATCCATAAACATAACCATTTGTAATAAATGTGGGGCCACACAATAATTATTAAATAATTTTGATTCAGCCGTTACAATTTTTTTTTTAATGCTTCATCTTTTCTAATATTACTCCGGAATTATGACTCCTTGCTGCTTCATTTATGTACCTCTCCTACTGCCAACATCTTATCCGATCCCAACACAACAAAATGTCAGCGATACAACAAAATGAAAACAGGTTTTTATGGAATGTGCGACCTTTAAAGAAAAATATCTCTTATTTGAATGAACACGTGTAATTTGAATGCTCCAAATCGTGAATTTGAAGGTTACAGTCCGTTATTCCGAAGGTTCGTTATTCCGAAGGTTCAGTTATTCCGAAGGTTCGTTCTTCCGAAGGTTCGTTATTCCGAAGGTTCGTTATTCCGAAGGCTCGTTATTCCGAAGGTTCGTTATTCCGAAGGTTCGTTATTCCGAAGGTTCGTTGATCCGAAAATAAAATTGGGTTCGTTATTCCGAAGGTTCGTTGATCCGAAAATAAAATTGGGTTCGTTATTCCGAAGGTTCGTTAGTCCTAAAATGAAATAGGGTTCGTTAATCCGAAAATTAAATAAATACGACGTAGAAAAGAATTGAGTTGATTTGATTTTGAGCAGTGTGGACTTGGGAAAGGGGATCAATCTTACTCTAATTGCCGTGGCTGCTTGGGAGGTGGGGGAGAAGGGGAGGGGGGCAAAGAGTGGCTTTACAATTCTAGTAAAATTGTATTTTATTTTTCTTTGTAAAACAGTGCAATAAGAATGACATATATATATCTTTCTCATTTAAAAAAACATGAAATAAAACCAAAATCAATTTAATCATGTCATAAAGTTAGATTTTGCTGCTTGATATCAGTCCAAAATCACATTTTTGTTTGTCTGAATTGTATGTATTTAATCATAAATAGCAACTAAGAGCAGGGCAGGGGGTGCTATTTTGAATCACCGCAAGTGATGTTTTCCACATCACATTTTCACTTGGCAGCCCAAGGGGGGGGGGGGGGGGATTGTTCCATTTTTAATGTTCATGATTCCTTCATGCATGCATGTTTATGCTTTATTAATGATTTAAATTTATTTGGGAGGGGGCCCATGACACCCCCCCCCCCCCCCCCCCCCACCACCACTACGCCAGTGCACACACACACACACACACACACACACAAACACACACACACACGCACACACACACCCTATATAATTTTCGGATTAACGAACCCTAATTCATTTTCGGACTAACGAACCTTCGGAATAACGAACCCGATTTCATTTTAGGAATAGCGAACCTTCGGAATAACGAACCTTCGCAATAAAGAACCTTCGCAATAACGAACCTTCGCAATAACGAACCTTCGCAATAAAGAACCTTCGGAATAACGAACCTTCGGAATAACGAACCCGATTTCATTTTAGGAATAGCGAACCTTCGGAATAACGAACCTTCGGAATAATGCAACAAATGTTCGGATTAACGAACCCTATTTCATTTTCGGATTAACGAACACTCAGGTATAGGAAATTTGCGTGTTCGGAATAACGAACATTCGGAATAACGAACCGCACCCAATTTAAATACTAAAAAAAGCGCTTGTTAAATTGAATGCTAAATGTGCTTAACCACACCTCCAAAGTGCCAAATTGAGTTATTAAAATGCAATTTAGAACCATAACGTAAAGCCCTCAACTCGAATTATTTTTTGACGGAGTGTGCCTCACAGAACTCCGAAATGGGGATCTTATAAAATTTTAATTCTAGCGGTTCCCTCATACCTTGTTGTATTCGTATTAACAATAAAATCATGGGACAGGTTTCGGTTTTCAAATTTCCCTTTCGTTACAAAGATATGTACGATCGAAGTATTCAGATAAGAAAAACTTCCCCGGAGTTTTGAAACCGTGTACAAAGTGAGTGCAGTGAGTTAGTGAATATCACTTTGCATTTTCGCTCATTACTTGGCCATGCAATGTCCATTTGACTTGACATTTTCACACAATACCCTGTGGACATATGAGATAACAACAATATACATTGCATCAACCATTCATCACCTTTTCCACATGTCAACAAAGTTACTAGATCCCTTTAAGAGCTGACTACAAGCACAAAATATAGGGTCTTTGGAGCTACAAATACACTGAGACGGGAGTTAAGGGGTCTACGGAGCAGACTAAAACTACAAAATACGGGCAGAATACATGGAATTGGAGCTACCGAAGACCTACGGAAACCCTCTTGGTGGTCCAAGGAGCTGACTAGAAGAAGAATAATGGACTTGGCGCTACTCAAACTAACTAGCCAAGTCATTCCGGGGGTCTATGGAGCGGCAGTTTTTTAAAATCGGGTATCTTGAGAGCGGCAATCGGGTGTGAAAACGGGGGTCTTTTAAGCGGCACATACCCGTCTAACATTATCAGGCGCGGATCTACGGGGGGGGGGGGGGGGGGGTTTAGGGGGTTTAACCCCCCCCCCCCCCCCCCTTGGGCTGCCAAGTGAAAATGTATCAGTGAAAATAGTGACAAAAAATCACTTACGGGTGTTTAAAATAGCAAAAAAATTCGCCGCTTCGCGGCTATTAGTGTAAAAAGTTAACAAAAATCAATTACGGGGGTTCAATATAGCAACAACAAAAAATCGCCGCTTCGCGGCTCGTGGACGACGCTCCGCATCGTCATTGGGTCAACCCCCCCCCCCCCTTAGCAAAAAGCTAGATCCGCCCCTGATTATACATGAGTGCCCCCCCCCCCCCCCCCCCCCCTGGGCCTCAGCTCAATGTCGCGAATGTAAATGACCTATATTTATAAATACGAATGAAAGTCTTATGAAATTAAAACCCTTTATTTCATACAAAATTGCCCCTTCATAAACCCACAATGAACAAAATGTTGTGCATTTTTAAATGTTTTACTGTTTGTAGCCAAATAACGGTATCGGTAATTTTGCTCATGATCGAGAGCTATGACAATCTACTATCATTATATTTGTACAATTTGTATTAACAAAAGTTCTATAAAAGTTTCAAGCTATTGCAAATTTAATAAAAAATGGTATTGCACTTAAAAATGGATAACTATCAATATATAAAGGCCCTAACATTTTGTAAGTGAAATATTGTGAGGCCTTGATTTTAAAGCTCGATTGTTTATTCATTTCGAAATTCATAACAAAATCATATGTGGATTTATATTCATTAGCGAATGAGATTGATGCTTTTTTTAATTGTTGTCATTCGATAATATTGCACATAATGTTGGCTGCTATTTCTGACCAATCAGGCTTTTCATTTGTGCTAATAAGTTACTAAAACAAATCTTAGTTTGAAATGGTAACCTCTATAAGCGCATGCAGGCTACTGTATATTTCTACGAAGGCCATTAACGATAAAACAGTGGCGTAGCGTGGGCGAACTGATTGGAGGCATACATAATGTATTTTAAAGTTAATATTCCCTTTCTGTTTTTATTGTTTTCCCAAATTATTAGGGACACGGATCCCCCCCCCCCCCCCCGCCCCCTTGCTACGCCACTGACGATTAATGTACAGACACCAAACACATGACATCTCATGTGTGTCTTCTCCTGGTAATATCATTTTTAATAGTTCTGTTCAGTAATATAATATATCGACCCGCATTAATACAGTTTTAGTGGACGAAACGTCTGGAAAGATTCTGCAAACTAAACCTTATTGTTTGGCTTATGGTATCAGAAGAAGGAAATGGGTTTTCATTTTGTTAATTGTCTCACTAAGTATGGATATATTCCTGATTTATTGTAATAAAACGTGTCCAGAAGGCTTTTTGATTGTAGTAAAAGTCAATAGATAGGTGAAAAACTGGCAACAATAATCACCTTTTCTTTAGGTAAACATTGTTCCCTTTATCTGGAACGAACATTGTTAATTTTCTCTGAACTGTCACAGTCATATCGATAAGAATAAACTTACATCGATATTGGAATACATGATTGAAATCTCAATTATCACTTTGGGAAAAATCGGATAAGTTGAATGGAACCACTAAACCATACATTATTATTCCAATGAATGAAGGAAAACGGTTTAAATAGTCTGTTCAGGAAAATAGGTATCCAGACAATCATATCTTATCAAAGACTGTGAATTTATATAGCTTCCACATTTTCACATTGTTCATGGATTGTTACTTCTTTGTTTAGATGTGTTCTTTTTTTTAATCCTTTGTAAATAATGATAACATGTATATTGATCATGTGCAAATAAAGTACAAATACAATTCAATTAATTTATTGAGATATTAATATTTTCCTAAAATGTATGCTTCCCGACTGATGCTCCGCTCCTTTTCCACGGTCTTATATATACCATCATGCAAAAAAGACTACTTCTGATTAGTTAGTTGGTAACTCTAATTTTAAAAAAAGGTCAACAGACGACATGTAGTACAGTTTTGGTAAGGCTAAGCATTAGTAACCAAAACCTGCACAATAACACTACAAACTAATAGTTATAACCCCATCATGCTCGAAAGGGATTGCAAATTACAACAACTAAGTAAAAAGCCTGCATTCATTAAAAAGGAGCCATTGAAACACAAGAGGGCACTCTCTAAAAAGGCATTGGTTTCAACAATTTTTCATAAGTATGTATGTGATGTTTTGTTGAAATAACGATTTAATAACAACTATTTTAAAACCTCATTTGAACATTTTGGAAAAAGTGTAAGCAATATATCTGGGCCCCAGAATTATTACGATCGGATATATTTATTGATATTTCAGCCGTTTCTGAACCGATTTGGATCAAATAATGTTTATTCTGTCATTAAAATTGTATGCTCTTCCAATTTGACACTCAATTTGTCATTATCTCACAAAAAATATTTTGTGTAGCGCCCTCTATGCCAAAACTCAACTATCCCTTTAATATTAATGATGATGTGTCATTACATTCCTTTCAGATTGATATAAAATACATATTACTATAATATAGTTTTATATCTACAAAATAGGCACTCGTTCCAAGTTCCATGAGTCATATGTCTCACAACATGTTCACTGGCCCAGTTCAAAACGCTGGCCTGGATTGGAGTCCCCTGTGAAGGAAGGCATGTGTTTATTAATTTTGTGTGTGCGAAACCTACGCTCTTTCGGAATTTAATTTTGTATCTTCTCTCATATCATCAGTCCCCCATTGGGCTTTGGAAGAAGTGGACAAAATTTCTTTTGATTTCATTTGGAGGGGTAAAGATAGAATTAAACAAAAAATTTTATATCAGGACTTTGAATTTGGGGGACTTAGAATGACTTGTTATGCTACATTTGCTAAAACTCAACGGGTTATGTGGCTTAAACGCCTACTTGACGGGAAAGAACAGTCTGCTTGGGAATTATCTTTTGATTATTTTGCTAGGGAATATGGAGGACGCTTTATATTTTTGTGTGATTATGATTGGAGAAAGATGAAATTGAAGGGAATGCCGCAATTTTATAAAGATATTTTGAAAGTATGGCAAGAGCTTGATACATGTAGGCATTATGAAGGAAATAAGATGAATCCTATTATATTTATTAATAGGCACATATGTTTAAGGAATAAAATGGTTTTTGATAGCGACTTATTTCAGAAAGGTATAAGTAGAGTATTTGATATGATTGATGGAAATAAATTAAAATCTACTCCGTATTTTGGGGTCTGGGTATACAAAGTAAAGGCTTACTCAGGATTTATGATATATTTATGGCAATGTCAAAGGAGTGGAAAGATAATAATAATAATAATAATAATAGTGGATACTTATATAGCGAATTTATGGAAATTTATAGTTATAATTTTGATACCAAAATTAAGATATTAGGTAACATAGAGACACTGTCTGAAATAAAATCAAGAAAAATATATGATACTTTTATTATACAGTTTAAACAAGATTATAGATTACAAATACGGGGTGGACAGGGTCAAAATATTTATACTTATGAAGAAATAAAAGCTATATTTTTACGGGTTAAAAGTTCAAGTTTATGTGGTTAACAAAGAGAATTTCAGTTTAAGTTATTGCATGGTGCAATTTATAAAAAAGAAAACCTTTATAAATTTGGTTTTGCATTAGATAATTTATGCTCATTTTGTCGGGATGAGATGGAGACTTATTCACATTTATTTTTGCATTGTTTAAAACGATTTTGGTTAGAAATAGTTCATTATTTACAATTAAAAGAAATAAGAATCGGAGATTGGAATTTAATATTTTGGGGTTTACCAGGACAAACTAATAGAGTTAAGGCATGTAACTCTATCATTTTGTTGTTGAAATATATTATTTTTTCCTCAAGAATACAAGGGGCTCTTCGATCGTTACAAAAAGTAATAACAATTATTTTGGGTTATAAGGAAGATGAAAAAAGGTTAGCGATGAAAAGAGGAAAATTGAGTTTACATTTACAAAAGTGGGAACAGTTACATATTATTTTGATTTGATTGCTTTTAACGGACATGCGAGCAGATGCACCGGAAATGAGTGTGACGTGAGGGTGTGTGTGTGTATGTGTGTGTGTGTATGTGTGTGTGTGTGTGTGTGTGTGATTGGGATGGATGAATGTGAGTAGGGTGAGGGATGTAGCAAGGTTACATCATTTTATTAGAAAATAACCTCCATTGGTTTTTTTTTTTTTAAGGGATGATTATCTTTCTTTTAGTGTATTATGATTAATTATTACAGTATATTGTTTATTGGGGAAAGGCTTTTGCTCTTTTAGTACAAGTAAGGTCTGATGTGATTTAGTATTTTACGTTTAGAATACAATATTTAAGTTACTGTATTAGAAAATGCAAATGTCATTTTGTTTGTTTATGAATATTTAATGCTGTAAACTTTGTATACTGTTCATTTGAAAATATTTGTAATATGTAAATGTTAATTATTTTGATGTTCATCTGTATTATTTGGAGGAATAAAAACAATTTTGAAAAAAAGTGTCTATGTGTGTGTGCACGTGTGTGTGTGTGTGTGTGTGTGTATGTGTGTGTATTTGTATGTGTGTAAGTATGTGTGTACTTGCCTGTGTGCGTGAGTGGGTGTTTATGTGGTTATGTCATCTATTCTAAGCTACTCTGTGGTTTAGCAATGTGTTTACATCGATACACAACATGAAATGCGTCACAATTAATTCTTTTTTAATGAATACAATACATGGATATCGTGTTTTTGGTTGGTTGATTGTTTAGTTTGTCCGACACATGTCAGAGGAGGTGGTTGATAATTCAGGTCCATTATGTTCATCAAACAATATCATTTGTTGTTTTATTAGTATCCTCCGAGCTCATAGTATACATTATACAATGTATTATATTCGCGTTTGCGTTAACTGTAGCGAGAATAACAAACAAAAGTCATATCATTAAAGTCAATATTGATTGCATTTTTGTTTTGTATCCTGTAATTGTATCCTGTATATATAATTTATATGTATGGAATATTCTATCATAAATGAGCATTATTGATTTATGTGCACTATATAGATTAGCGTGGCAATTTTGTCCAATGAACGTGCTACCAATAGAACATGCATGGGCTGTGTAGGCTACTATCATAATCTACCTTATTATATGTATTAATCAATTATTGTGCTAGATACAATTAACTTTGGCGTCACTGCCCTGGATTTGTGGTGGCTGGGCTGTACACAATTAAAAGTGTATATATAGTGACAAATTGTTTATATATTTTTGTTAAAACGCGGCCTCCTCCATGTAGTGACTTCCGGGCTTTGTGTTGCTTTCTTATAATAATAATAATAATATATCGCACTTATATAGCGCCTAATGCAGAACAGACTCTAAGCGCGATACATCATTCAATTAAAATTTTAAAAGCTTGTATCTTTCAGTATGCTTAATTTAACATGTTTCGCTAATTATTCCAGATATGGGTAACCCAGCTAATCTCTCCCAATTTCGAGATACGGAGGCCCGGGAACTAGCTGCAGAAAAGGTTGGTTTTTTGATTGGGTTTTGAACGAGCAGTCGAAATCCCGAAATCATAACACATTTGTCGACTTTGCCCTGCAGAAGTAAAAATTACGAGTATGCACGTATGATGATTTGTTTACATCGGTTAGATGGTTAACAGAGTAATTTTATTATGACTCTTTCAGTCGTCCTCGATAGTTTTGATTTCCTTTGTATTGTCCACAATGAAATTGATTGCGTGAAGCGTAGATGGCGCTTTCCACAATCGCCCCCAGAGCGTATTGACTCGACGCAAAAAAAAAGAAAAATGGTACCATAATCATTTTTGTTTATAGAATATGTACGATGAAATGTAGACAAAATTGTCATTATTATATCAACACAAAGTGAAAATAATTTCCTGCCAGTTTGGTATAGACTTGAGGCTAAAAATAAAAAAAAAACAGTGGAAATAATCCATGTTTTTTAGACCGCTATCATCTGTTTTTACTGACCAGTGATGGCAGTGAGTGGAGCTTCCATGTTTTCTAACGCCTACCACAATGAAACGTCATCTGCGAGCACATTATAACAAAAGCGGGTTAGATGACTTAAGTCTCCTGCTATGTCGGATAACTGGCGTTTGTTATGCTCAGAGGACATAGTTTTGCCCAACTGAAATGAGATTACCCGAATGCGACATGATCACATACGGTGACATGCTTTTGCACGAAAAACTATAATATGATTTAGCTCGAATTTGAGGTGCCTTTTGCCAACTGATATTGCTGTTTTGAGTATGATAGTAATGAAATATCATAGAGGGATGTAGAAACGAAAGATTGTGAGGAAGAGGGTGTAAGAAACGGTGTAGGGGAGAGCTGGGTCAGGGATAAGGTGTGAGTAAAGTAGGTGGCAAATCGGATTGTATGGGCATCGGGCGCAAACAGACGGGGGACGGGGGAGGGGGGGACATCCCCCCTCCCCCCGGCCCCACCCCCACTTTTATCATACATGTTTACATCATGTATGTTTGTTTCCATAGCTTGCACTACACTTTATGTGAAATTTTTGAACCAGGTATGCACCAAATTGCACAATTTCAAGCCCAAAAGTGCAAAAGCTCCCTACTGTGGGAGGGGGGACATCCCCTCTTTTGCTCGGCCGCTCCGCTCACTCGCAATGTCCCCCCCCCCCCCACCACACTTTTGTCAAGGGAGGGGGGGGGGGGGTGGTGAACCACACCCCCTCCCCCGGGTACGTCTACTGTGTGTGTTAATGTTCTTGGTTGTGTGCTTTATATTTGCATTTGTGGCGCCACATCACATAGCATAATAATCCAATATACAAGTTCACGTTTTATGTAAACGTTTTTGAAACGTCAGGGAATAACGGAACACCAGAAATCCATCCCGAACAGACACATCATTAAGATCCTAGTGAAAAGGGCTTGGTTTAGGGGCATATTCGACGCATTCTCCGTAGACCCCGGCCCGGGTACTTTCTCGACCAGTCCCAAGTGGGTTAATGACGTTTTTTTAATTCCCTGGCACGTATTGACGAGAATGGATAACCCATTATCATCTTATTCGCAAAACGCAAACATACAAACAAACAAACAAACAAACAAACAAACAAAACACAAATACACACTCTCACACCAAAAAAAAAGATACAACAGTAGAATCATGAGGTGCTGAATGGTCATTAAACCATCACTCCCTGCCTGCTGTAGGCTACTCATGTAATTTGCAAACAAGAAGTAGCCAACATGTTGGTTATACAGACATGACAAACCATTTGGTCGAATGGATATACTCAATGCGTATTTCTTTCAAATATGAGATGAATGTTGTGGGTGTTAACTTTGTTGAATGAAATCATACAATCTACAGGAATTAAGTTTATTTACACCATAGGTTCCGCATTGCTTCAAGCATGGATTACCATATTTGGGTAAAGAAATTATGAAAAGAAAGATAATATCAATGCAACAACGAACACGAAAGGTTTTGATAATACACTCGTTCTGAGATCTCGAGGGACCAGTCCTCTACGTGCTCATACTGATGATCGAGCAATTATGTGATATGTAGGTGCCCCAAAAAGCGCTGGGAACTATATTGCCAAGCTTGTGTAACACATGACATTTGATGCGCTGTGCGTGAATCGCATAAATATCTACTCAAGCGGATGGGAAGACCCACACTTATAATCTCCAATTTGTTTTTAATGTTTCCAAATACTTCGGAAAGGTAATTCTAATGGTCAAGCCTTTGATGTTCGGACCGTTTGGTGAATACACATCATAAATAACACTAGAGTACCGAACACACGGATCTCGTTTTACGTCATGAAGCTTAGGAGAGAGAACATTATTCATTTTACCCGCATACAAGGGAACTGAAACTCCAGTGATTGCATTTAAACGTTTTGATTACTCTCAAAGTTGGCTGCACCGCGTTTGGGATGTCTACTCCTTAATCTTGGTAAACTATTGGAGAGGGGATTTGAGAGTAAAATGTATGGACATCGTTTCGTTAGTCTGACTTGTTCAATGAATGAACAGAATCATGGTCAATACAATTGGACTAAGCTATTGACGTGATTTTAAGTACATGTTGTTTATGGTGCCATTTCGACTTCGGTGGACTGGGTGAATTCTTCTTCATTATCATTTTAACAATGACAGTACTGTTACACAGTCTATGGAGGAACTCAAACTTTTACACATTGAACATTGAATGAACGGACAATTTACAGATTTGTTTTCTTTGGATAGAGGGCTATGCTAGCAATCCGGAGGGCCAGAGTTTTTATCACAGTGCTTATTCTCGTGATCGGTAACATAACGTTTAAGTCATGGTATCATGGCAGGCCCGTAGCCGGGGGAATAATTTTTTTTCGCACATGGTAAAGCAAATCCTAATGAATTATGCATAAGCAGCGATGTACGTCAAGGGCTACTCATGAATATTCATAACTTGGATCGGGGTTAGGGTGAGTTTAAGGATTATGATTACAATGAGACCCTTCTGACCATCGGCAATTTACGTGGCCTAATGGTCATGATGTGGATTTCATGATGCTGTGGTCATGCTTCGTATCATGGGTTCAAATCCTCTGTGCTTCTTTTATTTTGCCATAATAAATGTTGAGTAGCGGTTTATTTAGTAAATGTATCACGCAGAGTTTTCACTAAAGTCTGAAAACTGTGGCCAACATCACTGCTTATGAATAATTCACAATAATTTGTGCGGGAAAAAAATTCGCAACCGGGGGGGGGGGGGGGCCTTTGGGTGTGTACGCACCCCCCCCCCCCCCCCCCCCCCCCCCACACACACACACACATTCAGAAAGGTCCACTTTTTGCCGGTCTCTGATTTACTTTTTACCGGTCTTGGCAGTCCTCTTTTCATCGGTCTCGACCATCAAAACTTATGGTCTCGGACCCCCTCCCCCCACAATAATTCGATAATTTTTAACCAGCCGTTAATTTTTATTTTTTCTAACGCTTCCTCTTCTCAAAAATTTACAAAAGAGGTCTTTAATTAGTTGTTGATTATCTCTCTATCTAATCACTATTACAACAAAACATCACATGACAATTATTTTCTATTAAAAATGGTTGAAACCCATCAGTTTTTAGAGAGCGCCCTCTTGAGTTGTAACGGCTCTTAAAATGAACAGTTTTAAAATGAAATCGTCTGAACAGTTTCCAGTAGACGGATGAGGATGAATGTAACACACACACACACAAATTCAGATCGAACAGCCCTGTAATTTGGATTCTACGAATGACAAACGAATGCGCCCCTCCACCTAACTATATATCGGTCAATAAAGGAGTTTAACTTATTTAGCATAATATTTCAACAATATTGTACTTATTCTTGTAAAGGTATTGTAAAGCCGACATTTGTAAAGGTATGTCACGGAAAAGGTCTCGAAAATGAAGAATATACAATTACATGTAGTCAGTTTAAGCGAGTTTTTGGTTATTTTCTGTAGTATTCGCTTATGCCGTTGTCTGATCACAATCTGTGCGCGGGTCACGTAGGGGTCACGGACAGCAACGTCATGAACGTGGTAGTGTGGAATGCGCCGTGAGCGAAATTTCGCACCGGGTGAATATTCGTATAATGCACAATTAAACGCGCTGTGTCGTTTTATTATTTTGAGGTCTATAACTCCACGAAAAAGAGATTTCAAGCCCTAATTTCTTCAGGCATGCTGTTAAATTACATTTTCTTTAATACAGGGTGGCCCAAACAAAACGGAACGGGGCACTTCCCAAAATAAAGTACCAGAATATTTATATCCATCGGATAGGGTGTGTTTTCCAATGAACAACGATACCAAGAACAATAATTTTGGTCGTGTATAGTTTTTGTTTTAAGACGCTGTGAGTTTCGCCGTTTTGTTTCGGCACACGGCTGAGTGCACACTAACAATAGCCCGCCTTAGGGTCTATGGTTCAACTGTATGAAAGGCGGTACGTGCGATGTATCAAGCACTGGCTCGGTAAAAATTGACAAAAAAGAGATCCTGACATGGTGTCACTCCCAGCGCCCTAAAACAAAAACTACACAACCAAATTGACTGTTCTTGGTATCGTTGTTCATTTGAAAAGACATCCTATCCGATTTACATAATACATTTGTTACTATATTTTGGGAAGTGTCCCGTTCCGTTTTTATTGGGCCACCCTGTATAAGACAATAACCTCGCAACCTTTGAAATTTGGCTTGCAAAAGGAGGACAGTCCCTTTAAGCCAAATTTACTCGCATGCTGCATATAGCTATGTTTGATGTACGAATATATAACACTTGTGATCAGCGGGATATGGTGGAAAATAATCTCTTGACCACATGTGAATAATCCTCTCAATGCCGATGAGCCGCTTGGAAGGAAATATCCCCAGGGAGTGGAGGACATGCACGCAATGTGTGCAGGCTGGCATGGAGGGGAAGGGGAGGTGGGAATGAAGGAGGACATGGATGAGGAAGATTTGGGAGAGGAAGGAGACGAGGAAAACGAGTGAGAAGGGGACATTATGGGAGGGAGTGCAGTGGAGATGGGAATGGGTGGAAGCAGGGAAGGGGTAAAAGCAGGGAAGGAGTAAGATGGGGAAGGAGAGGGAAGTTGACAAATATGCGGGTGGAGAAGGAGAAATAGATGGAAATAGGGATATGGTTGGGGTGGGGATAGTTGATTAAACTGTTTTTTTCTTCCTTTTTATAGATATCATGAACATCCCCAACATGACGGAGATGTATTATTCGATGCTTCTTTGTACTTGCTTTCTCCTTTCGATGACTCAAGGATACGTTTTAGGACTGAATGTGTCTTTGCCTTTCGACCATAAACTACGTGATCCAGACTCACGAACTATTTGTAGTGTAATTGCCTTGGGTAATGATCAGCCGTTCTTTTTGAACGAGCAGACATTTGCCAGTGCATTTAAACCTGGACAACTTGAACGCTTTGGTTTTCGTTATAATCGTATCAAAAGCAACTTGACGATACTTTTCACTATATCTAATCTTCAGCTTATAGATAAGGGCACTTACATGGTTCACATTCTTGAACTTGTCGATGAGAGGGTGGAATCTGTTGCCGAGTACCCAGTTATTGTAACTGTTACCTATCCACCTGGAAAAGCAAATTGTGAACTTGGAAAACAATTTTCGGACACTGAGTGGCAGACGATTCGTTGCAATGCAACATCTGGCAACGATGGCTCTGGAGATTTGGTTTGCCAGCAGAACTTGAAACGACTTCCTCTCCAACTTCAAAGAGATTTGAGCACTGATGAGACTTTAATTGTGGCTGTCTATTATCGGATACACCCTCAGTTACCAGTCAGATGTTGTTCCATAGAAAGTGTAACCAGTGGTGCTGCAGTTCCTCTGGACTCCTGTGATGACGTCATCTTTGATCCTGCTCCTGCTCCTCAGGACAATGTCTCAACAATTGATCCACCGGGCCACAACCAATACCCTCAGCCTGTCGACACCCGGACCATTATTCTTACAACATGACAGGTGCGATATATGTTGTTGGTGTTATGGTTGTTGTTTTGTATTTATTGCCGTTCTTCATTCATTTTGAATATTTGTTTTCTTCTTTTCTCTTTTTTTTTTTCAACTCAAATATATATACAATATGTATCTTTCTATATACACATTTCATAATTTGTTTTTTTCTTCCTCATATAAAAAACAAAAACAAAAATAAACAAAATATATGTATATATTTATTGAGAATATAAATATGGGGGATCGATCTCTTATCCTTGCCCGCTTTCTAGGTATCCTCTGGCCAACCCGGTCAGGAGTGTTCAGGATATGGATCAGGAGGTCCGTAGCCTCGGCTTCGGTCTCGGCCACGATCGGTCTCGGTCCCTTTTTGGTAAATATTACGCACCACCCCCCCCCCCCCCCCACCCCCCCCCCCCCTCCCCTACTCCTCCTTGGAAAATCCTGGCTACGGGCCTGAACAGTGCGAAGAGCGGGGGGGGGGGGGGGGGGGGGGGGGGGGGGGGGAAGGTTTGTTTGGGGGGGGGGGGGGGGGGGGGGGGTGGGGGGGGGGGGGGGGGGGTTGGGGGTGGGGTGGGGGGGGGGGGGGGGGGGGGGGGGGCAAACTCTTAATATTTATTCGTGTGGTATTTTTTCGATAATTGCTTTATCCATTAGGTATTTGGGTATGTGGTTGCGTTTTATCCGAGCACACTATATTTTTAAATTGTAAATCTTTTAATAGAACTTGGATTTCGCTCGTCGATAGATCACGATGGTTCTTTTACTTGAATAATGGACCCTGCAGAGTAACATGGTCAGAAAGGAGAACAACTCGGGACTAAAACAAAATAAAGAAATAGCCAGTGATAATTTCACGGTTTCATATTAGCTTTGTTGATGCAAAACAGATAAGACCATACTTACATTTTCCTCTCAACCCACTCTCCTCTCTCTATCTATCTCGCTCCTCCTCATACCCTTACTCTTGCCTACTACAGATGATGACGGAGTAACGCTCACCGCGGCACATTTATCGCCGGTTATAGTTCTGGCCTTTTTTTTGTTGGGGGTAAGGTTCAATGCAATGCAATCTTCTTCGATGCAGAATCACTCAAATGTATTTTTTCTTTCTTTCAATTTTGAGGTGCTTTTTTGCGGGGCTTTTTTGCCCGACTGTGGCAATGTAAAAACTCTCGGGGGCTGGGGGGGGGGGGGGGCTAGAGGGGGTTAGATTTTATGTGATCGCAAGGTAAATCATTTTCAGAAATAATTATTAGGTGTCACCGTATCAGAAACATGATTTTCTAATAAAGAAAGAAGTAAAAGTAATTCTATAAATTATAATATAGAACTGAATAAATACCCTAAAGGGGTTTTAATGGCTTCCATAAACATTAATTCACCATTTTAAATCGTCTTCATTCATTGCCCCTTTTTAGATTGCTTTGGTAGTCATCTTCTTGATCCATCGAAAGTTGAAGCACACCAGACCAACCAGAACGTATGAAGGCTGCGCAGCCAATATGAATATAATTGATAATGTGAACGGAACTATACATACCTGCAGTGTTGTGTAAATAATGAGCGAAAACTGTTTGGAGAATACCCGTAGCCTACAGCAAGGACCGAAGTCAAGAGGAGATGGGAGAGGAGTGGCTAGTGGTCAGCGTTCAGCTCTTCGCACTGATCGACCCGGGTTTGAACTTTAGTTGGGTCTATCGGATGGTGACGATAAAGGGCGGTCCCATAATTATGTAAATAAACATAATTTATTGAACGCATAGGCCTATTTAAAACCCACTATTAAAACCAACCAGCGAAGACGTGGAAGAGACCAAGCGACTTGGGTTAGGAGGAGAAATGTGGATCCCATCCCTGTAGATATTTCTAGGGCCTAGAAAATAATGTTCACAAGTCAAATGTTTTTGTTTTGCTATTCATGCTCTAAATTATTATAAAGAATATTCGGCGTTGTTGCCACTAAGGCAACAATGAGCAATTTTGTATATAAGCATTATAAATATAATTAGCCAATTTGCACATTTCTGAAATGAGGTCAGATGTAAATTTGTATCTAGAAATATTACAAACGTATAGGCTATATATGCTAATGTATTGTGGGGTAAAGAATCAATTTCCGGTGCTCATTCGCAAGTGATTATGGGCAACACCTTGAAATCCAAGATGGCTGTCCCTAATTTCTATATTTATGAATATTATTGATTTCAATCAGTGGATATAACCATTAATAAGGAATAACTTGCTAGTTGCTACTTTGATGAGGAGCCTGTAGCCTACACACATTTGATAAATCGTATAAATGCATGATTAAATTAATAATGTTAATCATTATAATACTAATAATAATAACTATATTTCGAAAGTGATATTTGATAGTTGAGTTTGGTATAGAAGGCGCCATAAGAATTTGTTTGTGAGGTAATACAAATCAAATTTGCAAGAGCATACAATAATAATGACAGAATAAACTTTATCTGGTCAAAATCGGTTCAGAAAGAACTTCTTCTTCTTCTTCTTCTTCTTCTTCTTCTTCTTCTTCTTCTCTTCTTCTTTCTTCTTCTTCTTCTTCTTCTCCTTCTTCTTCTTCTTCTTCTTCTTCTTCTTCTTCTTCTTCTTCTTCTTCTTCTTCTTCTTCTTCTTCTTCTTCTTCTTCTTCTTCTTCTTCTTCTTCTTCTTCTTCTTCTTCTTCTTCTTCTTCTTCTTCTTCTTCTTCTTCTTCTTCTTCTTCTTCTTCTTCTTCTTCTTCTTCTTCTGTTCTCCCTTATCTCCTTTTTCTCCATATTCTC
The DNA here is from genome assembly GCA_037951105.1 of Echinarachnius parma. Lineage (NCBI taxonomy): Eukaryota > Metazoa > Echinodermata > Echinoidea > Clypeasteroida > Echinarachniidae > Echinarachnius > Echinarachnius parma. The sequence goes on along the minus strand of JBAMJV010003654.1, from coordinate 19,242 downwards.
CTTATTCGTCTTCATCCCCTTCTCCTATATGTTGTCTGACTCTCCCTAATAAACTCTAAAGTAACTGTCCTTCTCAATAACTTGTACTGGCTTTTAATATTTTAACTGCAGTCGTTCATGTTAACTTCGTGAAAGTGATTTAAAATGTTTAATGTATTAATAGTCCATTTTGTGCATTTGTATTCTTGTTGTTTTAGATATGACATCATTGTATTCATTGTATTTTCCTTGTAAACAATCCAACTTTATATACATGGTTACAATGCACTTCTACAGCAAACAAGATGATATCTTGTTATCAGGACGGTACTGCTTGTTATATTTCGCTGTCACACTCAAAAAGACATTATTGATTTACATGTGTGCAGGACTGCATGTGTGTGATGGACTTTGAACAATCACGTGCATACTCTATTAGCATTGATTAGATAAGGCAATTATGAAAGCAAGGAATGTTACGTAAAGTTCACGTGCCACGTGCAGTGGCGGATCTACGGTGGGGGGTGGGGTTAGTGGGTTTAACCAACCCCCCCCCCCCCCCCCTTTGGGCTGCCAAGTGAAAATGTGATGTGCATAGAAAAACGCCATCATGTGTGCAGACCCACACAGTATCCGCATCGTCATTGGGTCAAACCCCCCCCCCCCCCTTAGCAAAAAGCTAGATCCGCCCCTGACGTGTCAGTATTTTGTATTATTTGAAGAAATCCTTGCCTCTAATATAAGTATGATGCCCAGCAATGATTTTGAATCCGAAAGTAACACATTTTTTCCCGAATATGAGGCGGTTTTTTCGGGTTTGCTGGAAAATGATATTGTGCAAAGGATTGTGTAATTCATAAACAATGCAATTAATAACAACAAGGGGTGTTTTTTATGTTTTGTTTTGTAAATTCACTGTTCATTTTGTATTGTTACGTTGTACTTTTTTTGAAATTACGAATAAATAATAATAATAATAATAATAACCACTTACGGAACCATCATGGCCTCATTGTTCCTTCTCTCTCAATATAATTTAGTAATGGTGCAAACTGCTTTGTCTGATGATATTTGAAGAGCTAATTAGTCCCAAAAGGCGCTAAATCCACTTCACATACAAATGGATAGAGTAACATTGACCAAATCCAGACAACCTAATTAAAAAGACATATTTTACGATTGAAGTGCTCGGATTCTCAACTATCCACATGGATAGTCATAACCGTGCATGAGTTTTAGGAAATATCTTCGTGCATGTTTGCCAATAACACGGATATAATTATTTAGCATAATATGTTCACACAATACTCAGCCTCAGAGGACATATCAAATCACATTTGACCAACCATGCTTCACTTTCTGCACATGCCAGTAAAGATACTAGATCCCTTTAGACTTGTGATGACTTGTGATGTTGTTTATTGTCAATGTCAGGTTCTAATGTATTTATAGCATTCACGTTACAAAGGTTGAATAATTCCAATTCATGTCTTTACACTTCTACTAGATCCTCTTTGTTTGACCAAACATTAAATGAGCGTACTGTATGCATGTCGTATTGTGCAATTACAGGAGTGATGTTTGTCCTGATTATGCTGAAGTTTGCTTAAATGGATAGTTGAGTTTTGGTAAGGAGAGTACAGTTAATTATCCTTGGGATTGGCCCAGTTTATATAGCTTCTGACTAATCGAGCATTGAAAAGGGTTTCATGGGAACGCCCACCATACAAAGTCTTCGTGGCTTGATGGTTTGAGCACCGGTCTAGCAATCCGGCGGTCTCGGGTTCGATTCCCGGCGAAGCCTATTTTTCTTTGCTCACTTTTAATCACTCAAATATTTCTAGTCAGTTTCCTCTATGTTTGAAATTAATTAATAAAAAAAGCTGCATCACTTCGCGTGATCCTGCGCCTTTCTCTATAAAAGTTGATTTAATTATCCTTGGGATTGGCCCAGTTTATATAGCTTCTGACTAATCGAGCATTGAAAAGGGTTTCATGGGAACGCCCACCATACAAAGTCTTCGTGGCTTGATGGTTTGAGCACCGGTCTAGCAATCCGGCGGTCTCGGGTTCGATTCCCGGCGAAGCCTATTTTTCTTTGCTCACTTTTAATCACTCAAATATTTCTAGTCAGTTTCCTCTATGTTTGAAATTAATTAATAAAAAAAAGCTGCATCACTTCGCGTGATCCTGCGCCTTTCTCTATAAAAGTTGATTTAATTATCCTTGGGATTGGCCCAGTTTATATAGCTTCTGACTAATCGAGCATTGAAAAGGGTTTCATGGGAACGCCCACCATACAAAGTCTTCGTGGCTTGATGGTTTGAGCACCGGTCTAGCAATCCGGCGGTCTCGGGTTCGATTCCCGGCGAAGCCTATTTTTCTTTGCTCACTTTTAATCACTCAAATATTTCTAGTCAGTTTCCTCTATGTTTGAAATTAATTTTAAATATCGTTACAATCAATAATGATGCATGAATTAATGGTAAAAATATAAATTATAATAAACGGCTGAAATACAGGGCTGTTTTTCATGAAGGAAAACAATCTGCCGTTAAAACAAGAGGGGCCCTGAGAGTTTCGGCCATGTTAAGGCAAAAATATCAATGTGTTATTAGGTTAAAGGGATAGTTGAGTTTTGGTAGAGAGGGCGCTACACAAAATGAAAAACTGAGTTACAAATTTGAAAGAACATACAATTTTAATGGCAGAATAAACTTTATTTGGTCAAAATTGGTTCAGAAACGGCTGAAATATCCATAAACATAACTATTTGTAATAAATGTGGGGCCCCACAAGTATTCGATCATTTTGAACCAGCCGTTAAAATTTGTTTTAAAATGCTTCCTCTTTTCAAAAAAATTCAAAAGAGGTTTTTAGATAGTTGTTGATTATCTCTCTATCTAATCATTATTTCAACAAAACATCACATGCACAATATTTTATTTAAAATGGATTAAACAAATGCGTTTTTTGAAAGCGCCCTCTTTAGTTTAAACAGCTCTTTTTTAATGATAACAGGCTTTTTACTTAGTCGTTTGTAATTTTTGTATTCCTGTTGAGCGTGGAGGAGTTATAACTTTTAGTTTGTAATGTAATGGTGCAGGTTTTGGATACTAAAATTCAGTTTGACTAAAACTATACTCTCTCTACCAGAACTCAACTATCCCTTTAACAACATAATTAGATCGATCAACCAAAACAAATTGTTTACCAATTTAGTATATTTTCATAAATTAGTATAGGATTTATAAAGATTTTATCAATGTATTGAATAATGGTTGGGCCTAAACATTTATTCTATTAGAATATGTCTAAGGATGTTTCAGCTGCTTCGGAACCGATTCTGATTTAAAATCAATATTCTGTCTCTTAAATGATGTCCTGTTTTGTATTTTACACTTAGTTTTTCAGTTCCTCACGAGAAAAAATCTTGAATCGCCTTAGAACTAAAATCATTGATGTGAGTGAAGTGGACTTTGCTCTGTACTTATCAGTATTGGAAACACGTGGGTTGTGTTTATATAAAGGATATCATAATGCAGAGAAAAAACGAACAATAAAAGGCGAATGTCAAACTGAGTGAACTCGTTCTCGTTTGTTCTCAAAATGATATTTGGCATGACTTCTCTGGATGTGGGGTTGGCGCGCGTACACTAACCGCTTTTAGTATTATCGTTCACTTGTCTTCTGAAAAGATGCCCACTTGACAAAGCATTATTTTTCTTTAAATAAATATTCACACACATGTTGGTGATTGTTACTTTAGTTTCCCTTGCATTATGCCAGTGAAAATATTTGATGATTTAATTCTAAAGGCCAAAGAAGGGGTTTTATAACGCCCTGACAAGGAAAATAAAGTATGACATTGTTTGACATTTATCTTAATAAATTTCTTAAATACATTATCTTGTATTTTATTAAATTGTTGTTTTTGCCTGCATAAAGCCATGAAAAAAAATCTTGCTAGCTGATATCAATATCAAATAAAGTATGACATTGTTTGACATTTATCTTAATAAATTTCTTAAATACATTTATCTTGTAGTTGTTAAATTGTTGTTTTTGCCTGCATAAAGCCATGAAAAAAATCTTGCTAGCTGATATCAATATTCCTGGGGAGCCCTTCATATAGGGCATGATAAGGCATGTATGTGATGAGTTTCTGCTTTCTGGTTAAACCATCATCAAGTGCATTAAATTTCAATTTCTTATTAGCACATTTTATGTTTCCAACTGTTCCAACAACACACATTCTCTTGTATTATGTTTAATGTGATGTGATTGTATTTATATTAGGTGCTAACAAATGTTAAACACTTTTTGTTTCATGATAATTTCTTTTAATAAATCATGATTATTTAGAAGCAAGAGTTAATTTTAACACAACATGATATTGAGCAGTATCATTCCAATTATGAACTACAGGGCCCATACTCATGAAAGCCCACTAGATTAGTTCCTTGCTAAGTCTATTTTGGATGACGTGGCTGAGAACTATATATTTTAGTTGCTAACAAAGGTCAACTTAGTGGGTACCTCACCTCAGGCTTACCAAGTTGACCCTAGTTGGGGACTTGGAAAACTGTTTGTTGCTCAATAAACTGCAAATTAAAAATACACTTAGCAAGGAACTAGCAAGGAAGCTAGTGGGGTTTCATGAATATGGGGCCTGCTGACTCACAATTTGATGTCCAATAATACGCACCTATACTTGTGATGTTGTTTATTGTCGGGTTCTAATGTATTTATAGCATTCACGTTACAAAGGTTGAATAATTCCAATTCATGTCTTTACACTTCTACTAGATCCTCTTTGTTTGACCAAACATTAAATGAGCGTACTGTATGCATGTCGTATTGTGCAATTACAGGAGTGACGTTTGTCCTGATTATGCTAAAATGTGCTTAAATGGATAGTTGAGTTTTGGTAAGGAGAGTACAGTTAATTATCCTTGGGATTGGCCCAGTTTATATAGCTTCTGACTAATCGAGCATTGAAAAGGGTTTCATGGGAACGCCCACCATACAAAGTCTTCGTGGCTTGATGGTTTGAGCACCGGTCTAGCAATCCGGCGGTCTCGGGTTCGATTCCCGGCGAAGCCTATTTTTCTTTGCTCACTTTTAATCACTCAAATATTTCTAGTCAGTTTCCTCTATGTTTGAAATTAATTAATAAAAAAAGCTGCATCACTTCGCGTGATCCTGCGCCTTTCTCTATAAAAGTTGATTTAATTATCCTTGGGATTGGCCCAGTTTATATAGCTTCTGACTAATCGAGCATTGAAAAGGGTTTCATGGGAACGCCCACCATACAAAGTCTTCGTGGCTTGATGGTTTGAGCACCGGTCTAGCAATCCGGCGGTCTCGGGTTCGATTCCCGGCGAAGCCTATTTTTCTTTGCTCACTTTTAATCACTCAAATATTTCTAGTCAGTTTCCTCTATGTTTGAAATTAATTAATATAAAAAAGCTGCATCACTTCGCGTGATCCTGCGCCTTTCTCTATAAAAGTTGATTTAATTATCCTTGGGATTGGCCCAGTTTATATAGCTTCTGACTAATCGAGCATTGAAAAGGGTTTCATGGGAACGCCCACCATACAAAGTCTTCGTGGCTTGATGGTTTGAGCACCGGTCTAGCAATCCGGCGGTCTCGGGTTCGATTCCCGGCGAAGCCTATTTTTCTTTGCTCACTTTTAATCACTCAAATATTTCTAGTCAGTTTCCTCTATGTTTGAAATTAATTTTAAATATCGTTACAATCAATAATGATGCATGAATTAATGGTAAAAATATAAATTATAATAAACGGCTGAAATACAGGGCTGTTTTTCATGAAGGAAAACAATCTGCCGTTAAAACAAGAGGGGCCCTGAGAGTTTCGGCCATGTTAAGGCAAAAATATCAATGTGTTATTAGGTTAAAGGGATAGTTGAGTTTTGGTAGAGAGGGCGCTACACAAAATGAAAAACTGAGTTACAAATTTGAAAGAACATACAATTTTAATGGCAGAATAAACTTTATTTGGTCAAAATTGGTTCAGAAACGGCTGAAATATCCATAAACATAACTATTTGTAATAAATGTGGGGCCCCACAAGTATTCGATCATTTTGAACCAGCCGTTAAAATTTGTTTTAAAATGCTTCCTCTTTTCAAAAAAATTCAAAAGAGGTTTTTAGATAGTTGTTGATTATCTCTCTATCTAATCATTATTTCAACAAAACATCACATGCACAATATTTTATTTAAAATGGATTAAACAAATGCGTTTTTTGAAAGCGCCCTCTTTAGTTTAAACAGCTCTTTTTTAATGATAACAGGCTTTTTACTTAGTCGTTTGTAATTTTTGTATTCCTGTTGAGCGTGGAGGAGTTATAACTTTTAGTTTGTAATGTAATGGTGCAGGTTTTGGATACTAAAATTCAGTTTGACTAAAACTATACTCTCTCTACCAGAACTCAACTATCCCTTTAACAACATAATTAGATCGATCAACCAAAACAAATTGTTTACCAATTTAGTATATTTTCATAAATTAGTATAGGATTTATAAAGATTTTATCAATGTATTGAATAATGGTTGGGCCTAAACATTTATTCTATTAGAATAATGTCTAAGGATGTTTCAGCTGCTTCGGAACCGATTCTGATTTAAAATCAATATTCTGTCTCTTAAATGATGTCCTGTTTTGTATTTTACACTTAGTTTTTCAGTTCCTCACGAGAAAAAATCTTGAATCGCCTTAGAACTAAAATCATTGATGTGAGTGAAGTGGACTTTGCTCTGTACTTATCAGTATTGGAAACACGTGGGTTGTGTTTATATAAAGGATATCATAATGCAGAGAAAAAACGAACAATAAAAGGCGAATGTCAAACTGAGTGAACTCGTTCTCGTTTGTTCTCAAAATGATATTTGGCATGACTTCTCTGGATGTGGGGTTGGCGCGCGTACACTAACCGCTTTTAGTACTATCGTTCACTTGTCTTCTGAAAAGATGCCCACTTGACAAAGCATTATTTTTCTTTAAATAAATATTCACACACATGTTGGTGATTGTTACTTTAGTTTCCCTTGCATTATGCCAGTGAAAATATTTGATGATTTAATTCTAAAGGCCAAAGAAGGGGTTTTATAACGCCCTGACAAGGAAAATAAAGTATGACATTGTTTGACATTTATCTTAATAAATTTCTTAAATACATTATCTTGTATTTTATTAAATTGTTGTTTTTGCCTGCATAAAGCCATGAAAAAAAATCTTGCTAGCTGATATCAATATCAAATAAAGTATGACATTGTTTGACATTTATCTTAATAAATTTCTTAAATACATTTATCTTGTAGTTGTTAAATTGTTGTTTTTGCCTGCATAAAGCCATGAAAAAAATCTTGCTAGCTGATATCAATATTCCTGGGGAGCCCTTCATATAGGGCATGATAAGGCATGTATGTGATGAGTTTCTGCTTTCTGGTTAAACCATCATCAAGTGCATTAAATTTCAATTTCTTATTAGCACATTTTATGTTTCCAACTGTTCCAACAACACACATTCTCTTGTATTATGTTTAATGTGATGTGATTGTATTTATATTAGGTGCTAACAAATGTTAAACACTTTTTGTTTTATGATAATTTCTTTTAATAAATCATGATTATTTAGAAGCAAGAGTTAATTTTAACACAACATGATATTGAGCAGTATCATTCCAATTATGAACTACAGGGCCCATACTCATGAAAGCCCACTAGATTAGTTCCTTGCTAAGTCTATTTTGGATGACGTGGCTGAGAACTATATATTTTAGTTGCTAACAAAGGTCAACTTAGTGGGTACCTCACCTCAGGCTTACCAAGTTGACCCTAGTTGGGGACTAGGAAAACTGTTTGTTGCTCAATAAACTGCAAATTAAAAATACACTTAGCAAGGAACTAGCAAGGAAGCTAGTGGGGTTTCATGAATATGGGGCCTGGTGACTCGCAATTTGATGTCCAATTGTAATACGCACCTATACTTGTGACGCTGTTTATTGTCAGGTTCTAATGTATTTATAGCATTCACGTTACAAAGGTTGAATAATTCCAATTCATGTCTTTACACTTCTACTAGATCCTCTTTGTTTGACCAAACATTAAATGAGCGTACTGTATGCATGTCGTATGTGCAATTACAGGAGTGATGTTTGTCCTGATTATGCTAAAGTTTGCTTAAATGGATAGTTGAGTTCTGGTAAGGAGAGTACAGTTTTGGTGAAACTGAATTTTAGTAACCAAAACCTGCATCATTACATTACAAACTAATAGTTATAACTAGAAAGGAACACAAAATTACAAATGACGTAGTAAAGATCATGTTATCATTCAAAAAGAGCCGTTAAAACGTAAGAGGGCGCTCTCTAAACACTCATCGGTTTCAACCATTTTGAATAATATATTGTGCATGTGATGCTTTGTTGAAATAGTGATTAGATAGAGAAATAACCAACAACTATTTAAATACCTATTTTGTAACTTTTTGAAAAGAGGAAGCATTTTTTGAATTTTTAACGGCTGGTTCAAAATTCTCTAATAAACCTGGGGCCCCAGGTTTATTACAAATTGTTATACTTATGGATATTTCAGCCGTCTCTGAACCGATTTTGATCAAACAAAGATTATTTTATTATTTAAATATCATGCTCTTTCAAATTTTACACTCAGTTTTTCATTACCTCACAAAAAAAATAAGTAGTCTAGCGCCCTCTCTACCAAAACTCAACTATCCCTTTAATATATTTTTTTACTAATATGATTATATTGATTTTATATTAGTATAGTGCAGATATTGCAGTGTTGACATTATTATACAGAATTTAATTCATTTAATTTAATTCTGCTGTAACGCCATAATATGATCAGATCATCAGAAATGCATAGCATGTACTCGTATTACTAATTAAATAGATCACATCTTCTTAAAGGAGATAACCATTGGGCTACATTATTACATCTGGACAAAACTAATGTATCCAAATCCAATTTGTAACAATTGTAATGTCTTCCACATAAGTTTAGAAAGTCTATTTTGATATAATATAATAGTGTACAAAGGGACATTTATATGAGTTATGGCTTTAGTGGCATGAAAATATATTATGGTTTTGTATCGGTTGTCTGTGTTTATATCATTTTATGTAGTATTTAGTCTATTTAGATCATTTATTATTATATTGTATCTTCATATTGTGATATATCATTTTGTCCACATAGAGCACAAATCATGTTACTAGCAATTGCCCTTTGAATGAGAAAACAGTGAATTTAGTTCTGTATGATGTCTTTAATAATGCTAGAGATTACTGTGGCATTCGTGACATTACAGAGTAAGCACTTTGACAATGAATGAGGTATATATATAGTATATCTTTGCTTTTAATCACAGTGAGGAAAATCCTCTGAAATGAAATCATCAGTAAAGCTAGTCTGTGGCTCTTTAGTGCTTTATACTGTATAAGTACCTGCATTTATTTACAAATCTTGTAAAAACATTGCAATGCATATTCTTCATTGCAAAATAAACAATAATGCATGAATTAAAGTCATATAAAATAATTGTAGAATGAGTGCTCGCAGTATTTCTTTGTTCAAGAGAATGTTCTGTTTGGTTCTAGGACTACTACCCCCAGGACAACCACCCCCCCCCCCCCCCCCCCCGGAGGATTACCCCCGGACAACTACCCCCTAGGACAATTACCCCCCGGACAACTACCCCCCCCCCCCCCGGACAATTACCCCCCTAGGACAATTACCCCCAAGACAATTACCCCCAAGACAATTACCCCCAAGACAACTACCCCCCAAGACAATTACCCCCAAGACAACTATCCCCCAAGACAATTACCCCCTAGGACAATTACCCCCAAGACAATTACCCCCCCAAGACAATTACCCCCCAAGACAATTACCCCCAAGACAACTACCCCCCAAGACAATTACCCCCAAGACAACTACCCCCCAAGACAATTACCCCCTAGGACAATTACCGCCCAAGACAACTACCCCCAAGACAATTACCCCCAAGACAATTACTCCCTAAGACAACCCCCCCCCCCCCCCCCCCCCCCCCTCCCGGACGATTACTTCCTGAGTATTTTGGATTTTGGCACTTATTACTCTCAAGATGTGGTTTAAAGGAACTGTCCTCCTTTTGCAAGCCAAATATTCGTTTGGGAGCGAGTAGGGCGTTAAGTCGATTCTTTGACAAGTTTAGCTCTATTCTATATTTTAGATCAGACTCAGAGCCTCCTCATTGTAATGCCAATTGTTCAGAAAAATAATAATTTCGTTTTATTTTGGTGGAATTTATCAAAGAAAACACATTGCGAGCTAAGGGTTGTTTTTTAATACAGTAGAGCTCCGAATCTTTAAACATGATCCAAAATATCCCCAAAATATAGAAAGTGACTCGCCGCCCTTCTCATCTCTTTCTCAACCGACATATATACTTTATCATGGTGACATAAGTTTGTCGCAAACTGATTTGATTTTTGAACTAGATACACTGCTGCAAAATAAAAACCAGAACGTCAATGACGTAGCGCTCATCCGGCATCTCGCAACATCAAATATCGCAAATTTCATGTGGTACACTTTTCAACTGGTCAAAAAATAAACATTTGATGCCCTGGAAGGGACATAAAAATTAAAAAAAATAAAAAATTAGAGTGAAAAAGATATAAATTTGACGCCACGGAAGGGACATGGGGAAAAAAAATTAAAAATTAAAATAAAAAATTACCATAATTAATTAATGGAGAAAAATTTCAAAATTCTGTGTAGAAGTTTAGTGTACCAAAGTTAGCTCTACCGGATAAAGCAAACCAAATCAAAATCAGTTGAGAAATGAAGGAGAAGAAGCATTTTTTGTGATTTCGAATACATTTGCATAAATTACCATAGATAATGAATTTCACGATTCTGGGTAGAAGTTTTAAATCCCCCTCCTAGCCCTATCTTATGAAACAATCAGAATCAAAATCGGTTGAAAAATAACGAAGAAGAAGCATTTTGAAAACTGTGGACGGACGGACGGAAGGACGGAAGGACGGACGGACGGACGGACGACGGACGCCACACCATGGCATAAGCTCATCGGGCCCTTCGGGCCGGATGAGCTAAAAAGGGGCATCTGTTATGAGTTTGTTTTATAATGTATGTCTAAGCAAGGAGGTACAGTACCTCCTTCACTTTCGTGTGCAAAGGCACTGCAAAGCAACCACGCATTACGAACGCTTATTCATGTATCATTTGAGGAGCTCAGTTCCAAAAGGCGCTAAATCCACTTTTCGTACAAAATTTAGTTAACGAATTCAGTACTTTAATACGCTACCAGTTATCTAGAAATCCAATTGCTAGGACAAATTACACAATAACAATACAAATATGGAACGATTAATGTTTATATTTCCATATGCTACATGTATACAACTTTGAACAAAGAAATTTTTATTTTTTTTTTTTCAAAGTTGAAAAAGTGGATTTAGCGCCTTTTAGAATTTAGCTCTTCATTAATTTGTTCATGATTGCTGAATTGAAATAAACATACATAAGAGTTACAAAAACAATGCGTTCAAATGAACATAAAAGCATTAATATCTGAAAACTTCGGGCAAGTAGATTTTGCCGTATATAGGGCAAGTACATTTATGAAGCACTTGCCCGACTGGGCAAACAATATTTGTTGTGTAGAGGCTTGATTCATGCCTCACAAAAAGCCTTCCTCTGCATGCAGGTCGATTGCTATTGAACTGTAATTGAACTATGAACATAATGATAATGTTTACCTCGCTTAGACGGTAAGCAGAGTTGAAGCTATTCAAAAGGTGGCGCAATTCACAAATCGACCCCGGAGCCGTTTGACTCGGCACAAACAGAAACCAAACGGCATGTATGTGCTTATTTGTTACGTAGGATGAACATGTAGACAAAGGTGTCATATTATTTATATGAACATGAATCGAAAATGATATTCTGCCAGTTTGGTATAGACTATAGAGTTGTAATTATCCTGACTCGCAGGCTAAGGTCTATATCCCCCCAAAAGTTAACAAATATAAATATAATGTGAACCCTAATGCGAATGGCATGTGAGAATGTTATGAATTGCTTTCTTTCGTGATGACGTCAGAATGTATATCCTTTATTAAAGGGGAACAAAACGCTAGTATTTTGCTTACTGTTAGAAGAATTTCTGTTTCTTCTATTCGTATAATTTTCCCAATAGCATGGGTATCACTAATAATGGAAATAATCCATGTTTTTGAGACAACTATCATCTGTTTTGACCCCCTATTGATTGACCAGTGGATGGATGCTGCCAATGATGTTTTCCAATGGTACCGCATGAAACGTCATCTGCGTGCAATAACAAAAGCGGGTTAGATGGCCACTATTGTTATGTCGGTGGTTACATAAGTGGCTTTTGGTATATGCTCAGATAACATTATATAGTTTTGACCAAAATGATGAAATAGTTTGCCCGAAACATCCATGTTTTTGACCAAATTTAAGGTGCTCTTTGCCCACTGATATTGCCGTTATGAGTATGATGGAAATATACATAGAGGAGGTTTAGAGAGGAGAGAATGTGAGGAAGAAAGGGCAAGAAACCGGAACCTGGGAGGGGGACCGGTTCTCGCGTGTTGAAGACCCCTTTAGAGTCCCTTTATAGAAAATGGATACAAAATGGCGACAGCTGTTTTAAGTTGCTGCATGCATGTGGTGCAAAATGCAGGAATGCTGAGGTAACAATGCGCTAAACTCTGACTGAGCCTCTTTGAGCACAGTGGTTTAAATTCCTTTTGCCATTTGGTTCCATTTGTGCACATTAGTTGTCACAACTCTCTCAGTATAAAGGGACTCCCATGACTATCCCCCTATAGCGCCACCAACGAGAGTTATGCGCAAAATCATTGATCTGGTGGTAACACATCGATATATCGATGTGGTGACATTGAACTTAAAGTGGGTGGTAACCATTGAAATATGCATACTTCAATCGTCAGATACATTTTGTTATTTTTCACCGGGCGTTCCTATCGATCGCGCCAGAGCTAGAGTACCTGCATAAAGAGAGTAGCGACATATATTGTTCACAAAATGGATAAAAAATGACGAAAGGAATTTAAACCACTGCATGCTCAAAGAGGTTCAGTCATAGTTTAGCGCATTGTTGAACTCAGCATTCCTGTATGCAGTAACTTAAAACAGCTGTCGCCATTTTTTATCCATTTGTGCACACCAGTTGTCGCTACTCTCTTTATGCAGGTACTCTACCAGAGCCGTATGAATCCCGCCATCTATCAGCCTTGCGCAAACAATCTCGTCGTGCGATATGGGGAAAAGTAGTTCGCTGCCCGAACCTCCTACACATAGCTAGCTCAGCTCAGCCAATAGCTGCCGTTATCGTTCACTTGCTGATAGCTGCCGTATGTAATATTGGAACCTGCAGAAGTTATTTTGGAGCTAGGCTAGGAAAGGGTAATTACGGACGTAACGATAAGCGCCCGTTTAGCTCTGAGTCGTGTAGGTGGTGTGTGTTCACAAATCACGTCCTGAATCTGGACTAGGGGAAAAGGAGCATAATAGAGTCAACAAACTAACAGTGATCATCTGAAAGGAAAACAAGAAAAGTGTTCACTAGACTAGTCCTGCTCGATCTAGAATATACGGTCTATAGTAGGCCTACAGGCAAACCTGTGTACAGTTAGTACTCATAGTATAGTCAAACCTGTGTGTAGTGACCACCTGAAGGAAAGCAGAAAAGTGGCCACTGTAGACAGGTTACCTAACACAATACAGTCAAACCTGAAGGAAAATAGAAAGTGTTCTCTGTAGACAGGTGACCTCTATAGACAGGATACTCACAGTACAGTCAAACCTGTGTATAGTGACCACCTGAGGGAAACCAGAAAATGGCCACTGTAGACAGGCTATGATTCGGGCAAAGCATATTCATATTCGGGCCAAATCATGTTACATTCAGTCAGTCTCATGTTATTTTGGAGCAAAGCCGTGTCAAATTTGGGCAAAATCGCGTTTACTTTGGACTAAACAATACATTATTGCAAACATGATTGTCATTTTGTTTGTCAGGTAAAAATTCTAAATGCGAATGATCAGACAATACGACGGTAGGTTCATGGTAGACCACACCGTTGGAATTTTCCCACGGTGTTGGGAACTGTTCGAACAAAGCCATGGCGTAATGTACAGTATATTGATGCCCTGGAACGAGCCAATGAAAATGCAGTCGCCAAATATGCGAAGCAACCGTTGTCTCATTCCTACTTGTCTCGTCATAACATACGGCAGTGTTATTTCTGTCTATAGTGTGGCTGTGCTGCACCGGGGATTGAGCTATGCCAGCCGCGGTGGCTACGCGGATTTTATTACGCACATGACACCTGCGATCAGTTCAGCATTGCATTATGGACAGGTAAATATCCTGACTACTTTTCCATGAATATATTGTATGTTTACCTGGCTTCGAAAATGACCATTAACGTACACTCGTACAGGATTGTTGTTTTTTGCTTGCTTTTATTTCCGTATAAAAACAAATACACATCTAATTTCTAAACTATCAAGGAAAATTTAAATACAGATTGAAATAAATATTGCAAGTATATAATACAACAAATCAGCAAGTACATAAGTTATTATAGATAAAAGTAGAGTACAAAGGGTATAACGTATAATAGTGCTGGATAAACCATATCAAGCTGCAGAGCATTATATCTCCTACTGCTGGTCTTCCATGAAACCAGATTAGTATAAGACGAGTGAGAAGAAAGTTAAACATATCGAGATGGCGAAAGAGGGGCTTGGTACGAACAGTCACGTCACGTTCACGTCACGTCACGTGAAGGTTCTGTACCTTTTGTGAAACAGGTCACCCAAATCTACGAAGTGTTGGGTTACGTGACCCAACAGTTTGTAGATATACTATATGCAATTCATGAAAGCTCACGTAAATTGGCGCTTGCGTAAAACAAATTAATGTAAATTGTCGTTGAGAAGAGACTAATTCTCGGTTAATCGTGAACGAACCCGTCCTACCTATTTTTTGTTTTTGAGAGGTGCTATTGTCGCCAAAGTGTTGCCAAAGATTTTGTTTGTTTTTTACCATGTTTACACTTAATGTAAATATTTAGTTTTTGTTATATTTGTGCATATTATATGTATATATATACACACTTGTTGTATCTTTGTATTTCTCCCATGCCCCCGTGAGGGGCCGTTATTGAGAAATAAAATTCATTGTCATTGTCAAAATTCATTGTCATTGTCACCTATTACTGTAAATACCAATTATAGGCGTACACAGGCCTGGGGGCAGGGGGATGGACACCCCCTACCCCCATCCCCACCCCCTTACATAATTCAAGAAATGTCTTGGTCTCGGCCTCGAAATTTGTGACCGGTCCTGGTCTCGTCCTCGGTTGCAGTCATTTTCTACGGACACCCCCTACCCACACTCCCCCCGCTTACTTCAATTTGTCTGACGAAATATCCCCCCCCCCTACACCCACCCCTTGAAAAAATCCTGGGTACGCCACTGCCTACAAGTAGCTAGTTCGAATGTCAAATACATTAATTGATTTATTTAATATTGATTGGTTGGTGTGATTGTTTCATTATAATGATTGACTGATTAATTGATTGTTTATTATTGTTTATGACTGATTTATAGATTGACTCGATTCAATAACCATAAATAAACACTATTAATCAAATCATTGTTGTATTACTTTTAAACTCATTGATCACTGCAACTCACTCACTCACTCACTCACTCACTCACATGCACATACAACGCCGTTAAGGGTCAGTACGCTCAGACGTCGAGCACGGGAACTTCAGGCGTATGCGAACTGAATTGTCCGAGCGGCTGCGTGTAGCAATTCAGCTGGAAATCAACATTTGCCAAAATCCACGCACGACATGTCTTTAGAAATACTCCAATAACAAGACAAATAATGCAAGTGGTATGGTTGTACATTACCTAAATGACAGAACTGTATATTATCGTCTCAGATTACTCTGAATTATGCACGTACATATTATAAACATAATGATTGAAAAGATTTGATAAGGGGGTATCGGCATTTTCGTCGACATTTTTAAATCTCTTTGTGCGTGTATGTCTAGTCTTAGTAACAAGCGTTTGCAATTTTAAAAATCTTGATTAAACGATCACGTCACGATTTGGTTAACGCGACACTTCGAGTTTTACCGGCATGGAAAACGACAAATTGTTGGGTCACTTTACCCTACACTTCGTAGATTTGGGTGACCTGTTTCACAAAAGGTACAGAACCGTTCACGTGACGTTAACGTGAACGTGACGTGACTGTTCGTACCAAGCCCGAAAGAGGTAGGGAATGGGATGAAATCGGGACCCGGAATCGGGATGATGATACTGAAGGTAGAACTGGATGGTGAAGTAGAATGAGACAAGGTCGGTGGAGGGAGACGTGGAAGATGATAGGGGGAAACAGGGTGGGGGGGGGGGGGGGGGGGGGGGGGGGGGGTGTCGCTGAAGGGGGAGTTTACCCTCCTCACCTCCGTACGCGTATGAAGGGTACCAACACTATTTGTTTGGATAATTATGTTTTGATAATTTGTATCAACATAATTTGAAAACTCACTATCATACTAAATTTCTAGAACAATCAGAGGTATATGAAACCATCAAATTAAATGTATAGCTTTTTTTTTTAAAGATCCCAGATGTTTCTGCTTCTTAATGGCTGCTTCTATCAACAAAAATAATCCATTACATTGTGAAATGGGATACTGATTGTAAGCAACAAATACAAAGGATGACCCGCATTCCTGGCATTCTTCTCGGATCTGTCATGTCTATTGTTACCAGTCAAAGTTCCCAAATTCATTTATGAATGGGTGGGAACAGCCTTCCGTCCTTCACACCCCAGCACACTCAAATGTAAACACTACGATGTGTGTCTTGGTACTTCTGAAAGGATAGTGACATAATATACCGGCAGCCCAGAGGTGTTTGGTGCATCGAAAAGCGTACTGATTTCTGAACATTTGAACATTTAGAGGAGAAGGTATATGAGTCTGCCGGGGTATACCCACTGACCTCTAAGTAGAGGTCAGTGGGTATACCCGGGGATAAAAGCGCCTCCAAAATATGGCCCCTATGAATTACCCGATGCTTCTATTTCGTGCGAATGTACCGTGTTAATCATCGCTCGCTGCTGGTTCAGCGAATCGCAAACAATAGAAAATCACTCATGCATCTTGCGTTCTTCGAGCATTTTTACTTCGGCTGTTTTGAAAGACGAAATACACGTTTACCTCATTCAAGATACCACCCCAAACCTCCTGCATGTGAACAAGTATGTCTTACATAATCAGATATACCTATTGGATACAAATGTCATCTGTTAGATTATCCTACAGATACCTCTGAATGTTGAAAATCGACTCGCCAAATTGATCTTTAAAAAGACGTAGCTTCCACTTTCAGATATTATGTTTTCGTACGTAAGTGTAAATCAAACCAGATAGGGGAAACTTCTGCACATAATCTGACTTGAAGGGCTGGCACCCAAGCATGTAGAGGTCAATAGAAAGTGATATAGAGAAATCGATGCAACCAACTGCTTACAGTGGTCACTTTTTCTTGTTACCCTACAACGTTACATGGGCACTACTCGAAGACATGTTGGGGAACTAGGATGGGCCATTGCCCTAAACATTCCAGGGGGCTTTCATCAGCGCCCCTGGACACGTGTATGGGGCTTTTTAATTATGTGCATGACCCAGGTAGCAAACAAACGTTGGTCCATCGTTGGACCAATGCTGGCCATTTTTTTTCGCAACGTTGACTAGTAACGTTGGACCATCGATGCTTGTGTACGCCCAAATGACGCTGCTACAACGTGTTGGACCAACGATGGACCATTATCGATCCATCGTTGGTCCAACAAGTTTTTCCAACGTATTATGGGTTTCGAGTTTCCAACGTTGGACCAACGTTGGTATCCAACCAGATTTCAACTTCCAAGGAGTTGCGATAATCCAACGTTAATCCAACGTTGGACCAACGTTGGTATACAACCAGATTTCAACTTCCAAGGAGTTGCGATAATCCAACGTTAATCCAACGTTGGACCAACGTTGGTATACAACCAGATTTCAACTTTCGAGGAGTTGCGATAATCCAACGTTGGACCAACGTTGATATCCAACCAGATTTTAACATCCGAGTTTCGAGATTCCAACGTTGGTCCAACGTTGGCTTGCTACCTGGGGAGGCCGGTGCAAACGGCAGAACTTTGCGTATGGGATCAGGGCGTGCCCTGTCTTGGGCGTCTCTCTCTATCTACTTTATATTTCTATATTGTCAATACCACATTTTAAACACAACTACCCAATCACCCCCCCCCCCCCCCCCCCCCTCATCACACATACACACACACACGCACACACACACCTACCCCGTAACCGTGCCATGCGCTTATAATGGCTTTAATATCTATATATTAGTTAGACGGGTTCATATTTAATGTTTGTTGAAAATCATTTGTAGGTGGAAGCTGTGTTTGACCTCGTTTTGATCATGGGGTTCATTAAAATGTTCCTACATGTATGGCCTTTGGCTTATTCTTATGTGCTACCAATATGTATTATCTGATCTGTAATGATACTTGTTAACTTGCAAGATGTTTGGGGTGGTATCTTGAATGCGGTAAACGTGTATTTTGTCTTTCAAAACAGCCAAAGTAAAAATGTTCGAAGAACGCAAGATGCATGAGTGATTTTCTATTGTTTGCGATTCGCTGACCCCGCAGTGAGCGATGATTAACACGGTACATTCGCACGAAATAGAAGCGGCGGGTAATTCTCAGCGGCCATATTTTGGAGGCGCAAAGGATCCTTTTATCCCCGGGTAGACCCCAGCAGAATTACACTCTCCTCTAAATGTTCAAATGTTCAGAAATAAGTACGCTTTTCGATGCACCAAACACCTCTGGGCTGCCGGTCTAATACGGCGTGTTATTTCTGTCTAGTGGTGATAGTGGCGAGCACTGGAGAAGTACAAAGGATATAACGAATAGTACTGCTGGATAACCATATCAAGCTGTCAGCATTTCCCCTATACTGCTAATCTTTCATGAAACCAGATTAGTATAAGACGAGTGAGAAGAAAGTTAAAACTATCGAGATGTCGAAAGAGGTACTG
>JBAMJV010003653.1:0-42834 GCA_037951105.1 Echinarachnius parma | reverse complement strand
GAGCGCTATAGATAGCGACGCCACACAAAGGAAATATCAATTGCAGGTTACTTATTTGTAATATTGATAAATACATTGTTTTATTGTTATGGTTGTTTTGAATGAATTTATAATTAAGCTACTTACCTTCTTGGATAAAACAAAAACAAAACTTATGAAAGGTTTGTAATGATTGATAAAATACACATGGACTTATATGAAAATGAAGTAGGTTAATTCTTCTCAATAATGATAAATACATTGTTTGGGTTGTTGTTTAAATAATCGCATATTCATGCTACTTACCTTTTTGAATTGAAAAATAAACTTCGAAAAACTTGTAATGGGTAATAAAATACACTTGTATAACAAAAAAAGGAATAAGGAATTTGTTTTTGTTACATACATGTATAAATTCGCGAACAAATTTGTATATTTGTATGTTTTATAGGTTTTTCCCGCTCAATTTCGCGATTGTGTCAATCCAATTGATAATAGGAGCAAACGAAATTCGCGCGATTTACGATCGCCCGTGTCAAAGAAGCATTCGAATTTGTAAATAGTCGTTCAAAATCACGTAGGAGCAAGTGAATTTTTCACAAAGAGCATACCTTTTTCATCAATGGTCATTCGAATTCGCGAAAGGGCAGTTGACAGTTGGGCAGCACATTCGCAAATTTGAATGCCCATAAATGAACTTCTGTGTCTATTCACGAAAGCATAATTATGCGTATGCATGAATTCGCTTGCACTTATTCGGAATTTGGAAGACCGATACCAACGATTACGCGGGTAATGCGTGAATTTGAATGATCCTTAATGAATTCGATTAAAAAAAGTGTAAAATTGAGCGGGGAAAAACCTATATTAATTTATAAACTGTTCCAGTTATTCTGTCTGTATGTATTATCCTGTTCACCCTGCCAATTGCAAAATGCGAATTTATTTTCAACTTCTGCCATGGACCTGCATGGGTTTCAATCCTTCTTTGTAACATTCGATTGATTTGAAATGAATAAAGATGATTTATATATGGACATACAAGTAACATAATGTTATATTAAATGTTGCTTTGTAAGTATCGGTTTCCATGGTGGTGTATATAATACGTGTGGTTTGCGGTTGCACCATGTGAGAGTGGGGGATTGGTGAGTCCTGAAAAGGACTATGGTAGTCCCTAGAAAGGACTGTTGGTGTAGTCCCTGAAAAGGAATGTTGGTGTAGTTCTGAAAAGGGACTGTTGGTATTCCTTTCTAGGAGAGTCCTAAAAAGTACTGTTGGTAGTCCTAGAAAGGACTGTTGGTAGTCCTAGAAAGGACTGTTGGGATAGTCCCTGAAAAGGACTGTTGGTATTTCTTTCTAGGAGAGTCCCAAAAAAGGACTGTTGGTAGTCCTAGACATGCTAAAAAAGGATTGTTGGTAGTCCTAGAAAGGACTGTTGGGATAGTCCTGGAAAGGACTGTTGGTATTGCGAGGAGAGGGTGGATGGTAGGAGGGGCTCTACGTTTCGAAATAGGTTGACTTTCCGTCGTCAGGAGTGGGGACTTGTTGGCGTGCGCGGGCCTTAATAATAAATAGACTGGGCTATGTTGAACCTTTACAAAACTGGGGGGGGGGGGGGGCTAAAAGGCCCCACCCCCTAAGATCTTGGCAACCGAAACTCCGATCGACTCCAAATTTGGCATCGCGATAGATGTCCATAAGGTGTCCTACAATATTGAGTAGTTTAAACAATGTTTTTAAATTAGAATATGCTAATTAGAGCTAATCAATTATGCGAAAATTGTATTTTTTTGTATTTTTTTTCTCGGCAATCAAAACTCCGATCGACTCCAAATTTGGCATGGTGATAGATGTCAATGAGCTCTACAATATTTGCATAGTTATTTTTTTAAAATTTAATTATAATATGCTAATTAGAGCTAATTAATTATGCAAAAATTGTATTTTTTGTTCGTATTGTTTGCATTTTTCTTTATATTTGGTAATTCTTATCAAACAAAATTGTGTTCCTAGTGCAGTATACATGCTAAGATTATATAAATTGACCCAATCTCTGATAAAACAACAGGATAATCATGAACATTGATTTCGTTTTACCGTTTTTCTATGTTTTTTCTCTGTTTTTATCCTTTTCTTTGTTTTTCTTTGTATTATTCTATTTATATTAAATTGTTTTATGCAAATGAGAATACAATAAGTATGTTAACCATGCCAAAGTGGAATACTAACATTACTTGTGGAAAGGTGGGTGTAAAACTGCAACATAAAAGGTGCATGTAAAAACTGTGTGTGTTAGACCGGTAGGAGGTGAAAGCCTTTATGTGAACGATCTTCTTGAGCCCACTGAGCGCATGGAAGGAATACTCCCCAGGGAGTGGAGATGGTGCGAACAATGTGTGCTGGTTTGCTGGTTTGTATCCTATGACCGGGGTAATAATACAATTTTTAAAGCGCTTAGAGATGATTATCAATCGTGATAGGCGCTATATAAATAGTAGATATTATTATTATTATATACATGGAAGAATTAGAAAAAATTCTAACTTTCTGTGACATGCGATCGCAAAATGTTACGTAACACATGGATCATTGACCCAGTGTGCGCAAATCTGGTATCAAAAGTTGCGCAAGTCTCTAAGGAAAAAAGTCATGAAGTGGCACCGTAAAATATTTAGGCGTTGCGAAGTAATCGCGAAAAACACGGAGGGGGGGGGGGGGGGGGGGTGGGGGCTAATTCAGCCCCCCAGTCTTTTTAGGGTTAAGGCTAGTGGTTGCGGACGTAGGTGACGTGCTATCGGTGTGGTGTGCTATCGGCGACGTGTTGTGTGTGATGCCGACGCTGGCAGCGCGGCTGTAGTCTCACGGCTCGCTGGGTGCTACATATATAATATATATGTTATATTGTTCCCCGCATATCTCACAAGGCGCGCCGGACCATCTGCACACTTTATATTTGAAGAGTTCGTTTCCAAAAAAGGTTAGGTCCACTTTTGTAAGTTTTGAGAAAAAGAGTTTTTTTTTTTATTTCTCATAGTTAGCAATGTTGAGAGGATATATAATTCTAGTATGAAAGAGCATCATAATATGATTGTAAAATAACTCTTAACAAAAATCCCAGCACCTTCTGTTTTTTTATAATTTTTGTTTTCATTTTTTTTTCTCGACCTAACCTTGTTTGGAAACAACACTGTGTTGGACCTAACCCCTTTTGGAAAAAAAAAGAATTTTCTTTGTAAATTTTAACAACTTTCCAGTATGAAATTCAGTTTTCTGTTAGCTTTACCGGATAGAGCTGCTCAAAATCTATAAATTAAGCTAAACAAATGAATTTTGATGGAAAATGGACAGAACCTCTTTTGGAAACGAGCTCTTCATTTGTACAATAATGCATGCACCCCCTTATCCATTGCCCTAGGCAACTTAGCATACAATTTACAGACAGTACAAACTTTTTTTTTGATCAAAATCTGTTTCGAAACAGCCGATTTGTAATTATTGTCGGGCCCCACAATAAATCAATAATTACTGCCATTGAAAAATGAAACAAGTGGTTACACTTTTCAAAAGTGTACAAAAAAAGTTTCAATCAGTCTTTGATGATCTTTTGAGTTCGACATTAGTTCTACAAAAACAACACATGCGTAAATTTGCTTAGTCGTTTATAAATTTGTTTATACCTTTCGAGCATGGTGGAGATATAATTATTACTTTTGTATGTAATGGTGCAGGTTTTGGTTACTAAAATTCAGCTTGACCAAAATTGTTCTCCTTATACGCAAATTCAAGTATCTTTTAAACCCTCAACTTTGATCAAAACAGTCGGCCAAGAGTTTTGCAATATTTATGAGAAAATGAGCAAGAAATTACATCCATGGTTCCAACATGCTACAGGCATCCCAAAGACAATGTTCTTGCTTACTATGCACCACCATAGACTTATGTTGGAGCTAAAATAGTTTTTTTCTGAAAAAAAACAACTAAAAATAGAAACTATGACATTTCCAAATTGTGTCATCAAAACATCTCCGACATTTTATACCCAAACCATTTGCAAATGATTGGCCAAAATGTCACTGCAAATTTTACACAGTCACACATCTCATTTACACTGAAGTCAAAGCAAATATCAACCAGCAGGTTTTCCCATTGTATGATTATGCTTTCTAGAAAAGTATAGGTATGTTATGACAGAATAATGAAATTTACATAATTAGTATAACTAGTATAAAGGGTAATTAGGTGGATATCTTGGCCACCTTTTCTAGAGATACTTGGTCAAAAGAAACAATCGTTGAAAATGCTGAGCGTTTATCCAACATATCCTCGTCTCCCCAATATGTCGCGAAAAGTTGCCCGTGTAATTCTTCAATAAGTACGTTTACTTACAATTGCAGGATAGAAATGAAGATTTGTTCTTGTCTGTATGCTTGAATCGCTTCAATCTTAATTAAGTTGAGGAATTGGCGGCAATAGTTTAACCAATGGTGAACATAATCAAATCAAGCCGAAATGCTCTAAGTTCACCTTTTCCCTGCTTCCAGAGAAGCAACTCCAGTTTGACACCACCCTGCCGGATTCGAAATCAGTGGTACTTCTGTCGTGCAGACAAAAAAGTTATCTGGAATACTTGTGAGGAAAGCTTTATATTAAGCGTTATCGAATGGGGTCGACAGAGTAACTCATTTTGAGAAGGTTAGCGTAGTCCGAATATCACAAATTATATACCATTTTAAAGGTAATTATTTCTACTTTAATGTCATGTGAAAATTGGCACAATCATTTTTCCAGACTTATTGGTCGTTTAGTGATGTAAGGTCACAAATTATGCCATGGCAAGTCTAACACACAATTTCAAAAGGTAGCAGCAATGTCTAAATAGTATTGATTCATTATTATGTTATCATTCAAAAAGAGCGTTTACAACTCAAGAGGGCGCTATTTAACACAACATCATTGGTTTTATCCCCTTTTCATACAAAATTGTGCAATTAATGTTTATTAAAGAAATTATTCAATAGAGATATCATCAACGACTTTTTAAAAACCAATTCAGATTTTTTTCAAAGTAGTCTTGGAGCATTTTTTAAATTTTTTTTTTTATAAAAAGTCTAAATATCGCCCGGTGATTCCCGGCCAAGAATCTTTTGAATAAAAATATATTTAGGGATATTTCAGCCGTTTCTGAACCGATTTTTTTCAAATAAAGTTTATTCTGTCATAAAAATTGTATGTTCTTTCAAATTTGACAGTCAGTTTTTCCTTATCTCACAAAAAGAATATCGGGGGCACTTCGGGAAATACCAATACTCAACGGTACTTTTAAGATAGCGATAGGACATTAAGTTGTTGACACAAATAACTGCATGCGTGTTCATAATCAGTATACAATCAAGGATAATGACATGTTTCCAGCAAAAAATCTTATCAACTATAGCGAATACTCTCCTGTGCTAATTATGCATTTATGAACTTTAAAACTGATCTAGAATTTCCATTAATTTCAAATTTTAAAGAAGATACAAGAATTATTCTTTATTATCCAAAAGCAACATAAAGCTCTCGAAAAGAAGATTGACGGGCTCCAGAAGGACTTCGAACAATCGCAGCGCCAGGACAATGAGCAAGACAAATTATCTCCGATAAATTGTCTTAGATTTCTCGAAATTCCAGAACATCCCAGCGAAAACACCGACAAGATCGTAATCGACCACATCATCGACAAGCTCAATGTTCACATACAGCCGATATCAGTGGCGTACCCAGGATTTTTGCAAGGGGTGTGTTATTTCGTCAGGGGGGGGGGGGGGGGGGGGGGGGTGGTAGTCGTGGACAATTTTCGAAGCCGAGACCAGGACCGGCCCAAATCAGTCATTTTTTTGTCAAAGGGGGGGGGGGGGGGGTAACCCCCCCCCCCCCCCCCCTGGGTACGCATATGGCCGATATACATTGAGAGATCGCACCGTGTTGGAACGCGACCTGGATATTTGACAAAAACAGGCCCGAGACAAACGCTAAGTCCGTGTCGAAGAGCAAGACCACTACTCTCGGAGAAATTGTCTCAGATTTCTCGGAATCCCAAAATTTCCCAGCGATGACAATAACAATTAAGCTCGTAATCGACCTCATCAACGAAAAGCTCGACAAATGTATAAACAAATTAATTATACAAAACAAATAAAACAAAGTGCACATTTACTTCTAAAGATTATGACT
Source organism: Echinarachnius parma (assembly GCA_037951105.1). NCBI lineage: Eukaryota > Metazoa > Echinodermata > Echinoidea > Clypeasteroida > Echinarachniidae > Echinarachnius > Echinarachnius parma. The sequence goes on along the minus strand of JBAMJV010003653.1, from coordinate 36,639 downwards.
GTATACCGCGCCAAAATCCACTTATCAGATGGGCGCATTTCAGACAGTGTTGTTAAGCGGTGAAAAGATAAGACGAAAGAGGGGGTTTAAAACAAAGAACACCATTTTGATACAAACTTACAAATAATAACATTCATAGTGATTCAGAATAGGAATGTGTTTTAACAGGAGTTCAAAGCAATGCAGGGGCATTTCTGATTTTCAAGGGTTAATTGTTCCAGAGCATGGGTGCTATCAAGGCTGTATTTATTAACCCATTATTTTTAATATAAATACTCTATTGAATTTATGAGACGATGACAGATATCAAGAGCAGATCACTTCAGGAATTACTAGAATAGTTAATATAGAGATAGTGACATTATGCTGTTGACACAAATAACTGCATGCGTGTTCATAATCAATATACAATCAGGGATAATGTCATGTCTCCAGCGAAATTTACTTATGTACTATATCTAATACTCTCTTGTGCTAATTTTAAATCGGTGAACCTTTTAACTGATCAAGATTGCCATTTACTTGGAATTGATAAATAATTGCGCGCGGAACATAAAGAAGACGAGGATGGCATGATCGTCTGCTCATGCTACATGACGGGCCAAGGGCGGGGGAATGTTACGTCATGTTGACCATCTTGAGCGAGGGAGCGAAGCGACCAACCCGGCAGCATAGACACGATTTTATGACCGGAGGGGGGTGTATAGTGGGCATAAACTTTTAGATTGAGCTGTTTAGAAATGTGAAGATTATGGCAAATTGCAAGCATACTGATGGAACCCTGAATGAATAATCAAGGGGGGGGGGGGGGGGGTCCAGTGGGTGGAGCCCCCGAAATCTTTTGGATTTCTTATATGCAGAACTAAAGATGTTGTCTAAGAAAGGGAAATATAGTTAGAATGAGTAAATAGTTATATATAAAGTGAGTAAATTTGAGTGGCCAAAACGGGCCCAGCGCTACAGGTACTGCCAGAGCTGGGAAACTAAGATCAGCAACAACTAAGAAATCGGAAAAGAAGCTTAGAGTCACAGAAAGAGAAATGGAGAGGATTATGGTAGGAGTTACAAGAAGAGACAAGGTTAGAAATGAGGACTTAGCCCTAATAAGGCCGGGAGCCATAATGCCCCCCCCCCCCCCCCCCCCCCCTCCGCGAGTTTTTGTTATTGCTCCAAAAACGCAATAAGATGACGCGCCGCTGCTTGGTGACTTTTTTTTTTTTTTTTTTTGGGGGGGGGGGGGGGGGGGGTGGGTGGGTGGGGGGGGGGGGGGGTCTTGCGCATACCTATTTAAAAAAATGTTTTATGATAATCGGACCTACCGTTACGAAGTCACGTGACCTTTTGTCTATGCATGTCAGCCCGAAAATCGCTCAATTTCGTGATTTGTGTACAAAACATATGGAAATATCAGTTTTAGTTTAACGAGGTATATCATTGGTTAGTTGGTCTTGTTAAAATTGTATATGTTTGTTTTGGGGTTCAAAATAGTTTAATTATAGTTAGAAATAAAACAAACAACCAAAACAATACAATACATAAGTAAAAAAAAGAAGAAATACTTAAGAAATTATAAAAACAATAGAAAACATAAAGCAGAACCTGGCTCTTCGAACTTTTTTTGTCGTATTATTATTCCAAATGCACTAAAGAATATATGTAGTGAAAACCAATGTTTAATTATGAAGAATATATGATTCATGGGTAAAAATATGAATTGTATGACCTTATTTCCATAAATTACCATAAATATGCAAATTAATAAATTTTTCAAAAAATTAAAATAATCATTGTATTCTATACACTTCACTTATCATACATCCGAGATTTTAAGGGGGGGGGGGGGGGGCATAATGCCCCCCCCCCCCCTCCCCGGCCGTAGGAAGACCTCAAATAGCCCGGCCTTTTTAGGGTTAAGAAAGAAAACAAATGCCTGGGATATCATACAGGAACTAAAAACAAAGAAATGTAGATGGGCAGGCCACCTTACAAGATGTAAAGATGATAGATGGACACATAATACAGTATAACTAATTGAACACAAACCAGACGTAGAGGCAGACAGATCTAGTAGACGTTGGATGGATGGTATCAAAGAATTTGGGGGTGTTACATAGATGCGACTAGCACAAGATAGAAAAAGATGGAATGGTGATGAAGAGGCCATCTTTCTGCAGTGGAAAGACATAGGCTAGATAGATAAATAGATATATAGATATTTTGTATATAATTCTGGTCAGTACCTCTATGTTTGATATCGTGTATTATTTTTAATTCATATTTTTAAGAGTTTTTCGTTAAATTTTCAGTGTAAAGTACCGATTTGCTTTTGTAGTAGAATTTCTAGTATTATTTTGTTCAACACTATAGAAGATTTATAAATCTGTACCTTTTTGGAAATGTGGATCTATACTGAATTTAAAATTCATGTTGACATTTTGTAGAAGTCTTTGCACCTTAAGATAAGTAGCTTATTCGAACATTCAAATACAGATTCAAGTGTCAATTTCTACCTGGAATGTCTGGACTTGTGTTTTGTAATATCACGCCAAGAAAGCACTATAAGGATACCGTTTTCATGTGTGAGAATAATGTAAATGTAAATAATGTAATTTATTCCACTAGTGGTAACTAGTGGAATACATTTAATATTTGTGTATCTCTTTTCTTTTGCAGATGTTTGAGCCACCCGTAAGAAATAAGTTCCAAATTGTTTAATGCATTATATTTCTAATAATGAATCAATACTATTTAGACATTGCTGCTACCTTTTGAAATTGTGTGTTAGACTTGCCCTGGCATAATTTGTGACCTTACACCACTAAACGACCAATAAGTCTGGACAAATTATTTTCACATGACCTTAAAGTAGAAATAATTACCTTTAAAATGGTATATAATTTGTGATATTCGGACTACGCTAACCCTCTCAAAATGAGCACCAAAAATTTGAAACATGACTGAAGCAGTTTTAAAACAAGGGAGAAAACAGAAAGATTTAAAGATTGGCATCCATTTAAGCACGGATATCTGATAATTTTGATCCTAAGAAAAATCATATTTAAACATGATTTCTGACGGTCAAATTTTCACAGAAGGTAGATTAAGATATATTCAGAAAATATACAAATCATGATTCTCATTTTTAAAACCAAATTTGACTATTTCAGCTAATAACAGAGAAACTACCATGGCGACATAATGGTCGTTTTGTGTTGTAAGGTCACATTTTATGATATTTATCTATTAAACTTGAAAATAAAATTTGTGTAAAAAAATGTCTTGACCAGCCAAGACTTAAATCGTGAGTACCTCACTGACTAGGGTGTTAGGAAACATAAAATTAATTTATTGTACTAATGTACTCATGTCACCATCATAACCTTACTGAATATAAAGATGCATTCACAGGGCATCTAAATTATCTAACATGACATATTTCTTTTGTCTTGTATATGGAGAAAAATTTGTCTTTATTTTTGACTTCGGGTGTCTACCAGCAGGTTTTCCCATCGTTATTATTATGCTATCTAGAAAAGTATCATGACAGAATAATGTAATTTACATAAATAAGTATAACTTGTATAAAGGGTCATTAGGTGGATATCTTGGCCACCTTTTCTAGAGATACTTGGTCAAAAGAAACAATCGGTGAAAATGCTGAGCGTTTATCCAACATATCCTCTTCTCCCCAATATGTCGCGAAAAGTTGCCCGTGTAATTCTTCAATAAGTACGTTTACTTACAATTGCAGGATAGAAATGAAGATTTGTTCTTGTCTGTATGCTTGAATCGCTTCAATCTTAATTAAGTTGAGGAACTGGTGGCAATAGTTTAACCAATGGTGAACATAATCAAAATCAAGCCGAAATGCTCTAAGTTCACCTTTTCCCTGCTTCCAGAGAAGCAACTCCAGTTTGACACCACCCTGCCGGATTCGAAATCAGTGGTACTTCTGTCGTGCAGACAAAAAAGTTATCTGGAATACTTGTTAGGAAAGCTTTATATTAAGCGTTATCGAATGGGGTCGACAGAGTAACTCATTTTGAGAAGGTTAGCGTAGTCCGAATATCACAAATTATATACCATTTTAAAGGTAATTATTTCTACTTTAATGTCATGTGAAAATCGGCACAATCATTTTTCCAGACTTATTGGTCGTTTAGTGATGTAAGGTCACAAATTATGCCATGGCAAGTCTAACACACAATTTCAAAAGGTAGCAGCAATGTCTAAATAGTATTGATTCATTATTATGTTATCATTCAAAAAGAGCGTTTACAACTCAAGAGGGCGCTATTTAACACAACATCATTGGTTTTAGCCCCATTTTCATACAAAATTGTGCAATTAATGTTTATTAAAATAATTATTCAATAGAGATATCATCAACGACTTTTTAAAAACCTATTCAGATTTTTTTCAAAGTAGTCTTGGAGCATTTTTTTATATTTTCTTTTATAAAAAGTCTAAATATCGCTCGGTGATTCCTGGCCAAGAATATTTTGAATACAAATATATTTAGGGATATTTCAGCCGTTTCTGAACCGATTTTGTTCAAATAAAGTTTATTCTGTCATTAAAATTGTATGGTCTTTCAAATTTGACAGTCAGTTTTTCCTTATCTCACAAAAAGAATATCGGGGGCACTTCGGGAAATACCAATACTCAACGGTACTTTTAAGATAGCGATAGTGACATTTAGTTGTTGACACAAATAACCGCATGCGTGTTCATAATCAGTATACAATCACGGATAATGACATGTTTCCAGCAAAAATACTCTCCTGTGCTAATTATGCATTCATGAACTTTAAAACTGATCTAGATTTTCCATTAATTTCAAATTTTAAAGAAGATACAATAATTATTCTTTTATTATCCAAAAGCAACATGAAGCTCTCGAAAAGAAGATTGACTGGCTCCAGAAGGACTTCGAACAAACGCAGCGCCAGGACAAAGAGCAAGAACAATTATCTCCGATAAATTGTCTCAGATTTCTCGGAATCCCAGAACATCCCAGCGAAAACACCGACAAGATCGTAATCGACCACATCATCGACAAGCTCAATGTTCACATACAGCCGATATCAGTGGCGTACCCAGGATTTTTGCAAGGGGTGTGTTATTTCGTCAGGAAATTTGTTGTCAGTGGGGGAGGAGTTGTAGAAAATTTTCGAAGTCAAGGCCAGGACTGGTCCAAATTTTTCGACGCCGCGGGACCAGGCCCGGTCCAAATTTTCGAGGCCAAGACCAAAACCCAGTGGTTGTTAATCCTGTAAGCGGGGGGAGGGGGGGGGGGGGGGGGGGGGGGGGTGGTAGTCGTGGACAATTTTCGAAGCCGAGACCAGGACCGGTCCAGAATTTTCGAACCCGAGACTAGGACCGGTCCAAATTTTTGAGGCCGAGACCTCCGATAATGACGGTCAAGACCGCTAACATTGGGTCAAGAGACCTTTAATAATAAACAAAACCCAAATCAGTCATGGCCGATATACATTGAGAGATCGCACCGTGTTGGAACGCGACCTGGATATTTGACAAAGACAGGCCCGAGACAAACGCTAAGTCCATGTCGAAGAGCAAGACCACTACTCTCGGAGAAATTGTCTCAGATTTCTCGGAATCCCAAAATTTCCCAGCGATGACAATAACAATTAAGCTCGTAATCGACCTCATCAACGAAAAGCTCGACAAATGTATAAATAAATTAATTATACATAACAAATAAAACAAAGTGCACATTTACTTCTAAAGATTATGATGCGTCTGTGTGTCAACTGTATACCGCGCCAAAATCCACTTATCAGATGGACACATTTCAGACAGTGTTGTTAAGCGGTGAAAAAATAAGACGAAAGAGGCGGTTTAAAACAAAGAACAACATTTTAATACAAACTTACAAATAATAACATACATAGTGATTCAGAATAGGAATGTGTTTTAACAGGAGTTCAAAGCAATGCAGGGACATTTCTGATTTTCAAGGGTAAATTGTTCCAGAGCATGGGTGCTATTAATGCTGTATCTATTAACCCATTATATTTAATAATAAATACTCTATTGATTTTATGACGATGACAGAGATCATGAGCAGATCACTTCAGGCATTACTGGTATAGTTAAAGGTAGTTCAGATTCGTCAAATCAGATGCGCGGCGCCATCTTGCATACGCGTTGCGCACGGTGCGTAATGCACGTTAGCTCAGTGTCATGCGGTGCGCGCAAACTAACCCAGTTCAAAATGGCGACCCGCTATGTAGCATTCCCACGCTTGATGCCCTTTAAGATAGAGATGGTGACATTATGTTGTTGACACAAATAACTGCATGCGTGTTCATAATCGATTTACAATAAAAGATAATGACATGTTTCCAGCAAAAATCTTATTATCTAATATAGCCAATACTCTCCTGTGCTAATTATGCATCGATGAACTTTATAACTGATACAGATTTGCCATTTACTTGGAATTGCTAAATAATTGCGCGAAGAACATAAAAACAGACGAGGATGGCATGATCGTCTGACCATGCTGACGGGCCATCAACGTGTGGAGAGAGGAAAGGCCATAGGCGTACCAAGGGGGGGGGGGGGGGGGGGGTGTTCGACCCCCCTTTTCCCCCCAAAATGACTGTTTTGGGGGGTTTGAACCCCCCACCCCTTTTCAAATTGTAACTGGTCTCGAGTCCAAATTTTAGCGGTCTCGTACCGTCATTATCGATGGTCTCGGCCTCGGATAGTGCGAAGAACCCTGGTCTCGGCCTCGAAAATGTCGAAAATTGTTGGTCTCAGCTTCGAAAATTGTCTACGACTACCCCCCTCCCCCACCCCCCCCCCCCCCCCTTCCCCCTCCCGCTTACAGGAATCTGAACCACTGGGTGTTGGTCTCGGTCTCAAACATTTTGGAACGGGCCTGGTCTCGGCCTCGAAAAATTTGGACCTGCCCTGGTCTCGGCTTCAAAATTTTCTACGACTACTCCCCCCCTCCCCTGACAGAATTTTTTCTGACGAAATACCCCCCCCCCCCCCCCCCCACCCCCGTGGGTTGCGCGCGTGCGCTAGGGAGCAAATGGGACAACTTTTCCATATGTTGTTAAGCAGTGAAAAATACGACGAAAGAGGGGCTTTAAAACAAAGAACAAAAGCTTAATACAAACGTACAAATAATAACATACATACTAATTTAGAATAGGAATGTGTTTTTAACAGGAGTTCAAAGTAGGGACATTTCTGATTTTCAAGGGTAAATTGTTCCAGAGCACAGCATGGGTGCTATTAAGGATGAAGCTATTAACTCATTTTATTTAATATAAATACTTTAGTGTCTTTATGATATGATGACAAATATCAAGAGGAGATTACTTCAGGCATAACTGATATGGTTTTGATAGAGATGGTGACATTACGTTGTTGACACTAATTATAACTGCATGCGTGTTCATAATCAGTTAACAATAACAGATAATGACATGTTTCCAGCAAAAATCTAATTATCTACTATATACAGCAAATACTCTGCTGGGCATTTTTTGTTTGCATCGGTGAACTTTATAACTGATATAAATTTGCCATTTACTTGGAACTGCTAAATAATTGTGCGAGGAACATGAAAACAGACGAGGATGACATGATCGTCTGACCATGCTGACGGGCCATCAAGGTGTGGAGAGAGAGAAGGCCATAGGCGTACCCAGAGGAGGGGGGGGGGGAGTGGGGGGTTCAACCCCCCCTTTCCCCCAAAATGACTGTCTTGGGGGGGGTTTCTAACTGGTCTCGAGTCCAAATTTTAGCGGTCTCGACCTTCTGAACCTTCTGAAGTTGTAGTCAGCAGGGCGGTACTCCGCATGTCGCTAACTTTATTAGGGCAGGCAGTGCATGCTAAAGTGTGCGCCGGAAGCTCTCTACAGATGAAGCTAGCAGAGACAGTTGGTCGAGTGTATTCCACGCTCTACTTGTTCTTGGGAAAAAGGAGTATTTGTATACATCCTTTCTGGCATAGGGGATTTCTATCGAGTATTGGTGGTTTTTCTTGTTTTTGACCCCGTTGACATCTTAACATAGTCCTCCTGCTTTAAAGCAACCTTTTCCTTGTGAGTTTTGTACAGCATAACTAGTCGACTTTTTTCCCTTCTTTGTTCCAATGTCTCCCAGTTTAGGTCGGTCAGCATTTGCGTGACGCTACTGTCCCTCTGGTAATTTCCAGTTGTGAAACGTGCTGCTCTCCTTTGGACTGGTTCCAGTTTATTTATTTGCCCTGCTCTATATGGGTCCCAGTCACAGGTTGCGTACTCCAGTACAGGCCTTACTAGTGTTTTATATGCGATGTCTTTTACTTCCCTTGGGCAGAACCAGAGGTTCCTCCTCAAGAACCTAATGTACGGTTGGCTTTGAGGAATGTCTTGTCGACCTGATTTGACCACGTCAGTTTGCTGTCTATTTCAATTCCCAGGTAAGGATGAGATCTTGCCTGTTGTAGGACTTGACCACAGAATCCATAGTCCCTTGTCAGTGGTTTTTTTCTTATTTGAGATGATCATTATAGAACACTTGGAGGCGTTGAAATTCTTATTCCACCTATCTTGCCATGACTCCAGAGATGTAAGATCTGCCTGTAGGGAGTCTGCATGCCTTTCATTCACTACTTCCTTGTATACCAAACAGTCATCTGCGAACAGCCTGGTTTGGTTTTCCAACACGTCTGGTAAGTCATTTATGTACATGAGAAACAGTAACTGTCCAAGAACTGTGCCCTGGGGTACCCCTGACAGGACTTCAGTTGATGATGACATACTACCTTCACAAGCCACTCTTTGTGTGCGGGATGTCAGGAAGCAACGAAGCCACCGATGGATCTGGTGTCGAACCCCGTAGTAGTGAAGCTTTTCCAGTAGCCGTTCGTATGGAACTTTGTCGAACGCTTTAGCGAAGTCCAGGATAGCCATATGTACTGAATTTCCATGATCTAGTATTTTGGCAATGTCATCAACCGTTGCTATAAGTTAAGTTTCCGTGGAGCGCTTTGCTCTCAATCCATGCTGTGTGTCCACTAGTACGTTATGTTGTTCTAGATGATCCATAATATGTGAATGGATTATATGTTCAAGAATTTTGCATGTAACGCTAGTAAGCGAAACAAGTCGGTAGTTTTCTGGAGCAGCTTTATTTCCTTTCTTAAAGATTGCACAGATGTTTGCTGACTTCCACTGATGTGGCAGAATTCCACTGTCAATGGAGCTCTGGAACAGGTCGGTTAGCAATGGTGCCAGTTTCGGTGCAAACATCTTCAGAAACCAGGGAGGTATTTGGTCTGGTCCTGATGCCTTGTTTGGAGAAAGGTCCTGCAATTGCTTGAGAACTCCATCTTCATTGATTTTTAATTCTGGAATACTCGGGATGTTACTTGTTCCCAATGAAGGAATACTAGTTTGATCTTCTTTGGTGAATACGCTAGCAAACTTAGTATTTAGAGCTTCCGCTTTCCCGTGTCCATCACTAACGATTTTGTTGCCTATCATGAGATCTGCAACTCCTCCTTCACTTTTTCCCATTTTTTTCATGTATGACCAAAACTGTTTTTTATTTTCTTTCATTGCTGTGGTAAGATGATCTGATACAAACACCTGCTCAGCTTTACATAAGGATTTCCTCAATTCTTTTTGACAGGACAGGAAGGTATTCCAGTCTTCGTTCTTCCCAGATTTCCTTGCTTTGTTATAAGCTCTCTGCTTCCTTCTCCTAAGCCTGTGGTGTGTTCTATTAAACCAGGGTAAACTATTTGGTTTGGCTGCAGCTTTCTGTGGTATGTGTTTCTCCATGACCCGTTTAATTTCTCCTTCAAGCAGATCCCACTTCTCTTGGACCGAGGCATGATCCATGCTGAAGTATTGTTCTTGAAAATCACCCAGCTCTTCATTTATCATCTCTGTGTTTGCTTTCTTGCGGACAAAAAATCTTCTTCTTGGTATTCCCTTCCATTTTGCTTTTAGGTCCACCTCAGTTATGATTATGTCATGATCACTGATCCCCTGTTCAACTCTAATGCCTTGAACTAGACTGTCGTTGTTTGTAAATACAAGATCCAAAATATTTTCTTTCCTGGTTGGCTTCCTGACGTGCTGATTTAAACCAAAACCGGTAACCGTCTGCAGAAGGGATTCTGCAGTATCCTTTGAGGCTGTGTGGTTTGATACCACAACAGAGTTCGTCCAGTCGATATTTGGCTGGTTAAAGTCACCTGCAAGTAGAATGTTATATCCTCTTCCTTTTCTGCTGATTTTGTCAAGAGAAATTATCAAGTTCACTAACAAAGTTTGTATCATCATGCCTAGGTTTATAGGCAGTACCAATCAAGAGTGAGTGGCGTCCCTTTAATTCTAACTGAGTCCACACAAGTTCTGAGTCCACCTCAAACTCCTCCTTTCTTGTCAGGATAAGATCTTTTTTGCATGCCACTAATACTCAACCATGCACTCCAACTTGCCTATCCTTTCTGAAGACGTCGTAAGAGTCAGAAAAGATCTCAGCATTGCTAATATCTCCCGTAAGCCAGGTCTCCACCCCTTGCACTATGTCTGGGTCAAGTTCATCTATTAGCACCTTAGTATCAGCTATTTTATTTCTGATGCTTTGAAAGTTGACTGTCATAATTCTCAATGAGTCTTTACTGTTGCGTGATTTGCCTTTCTTTTTGCTTTTAAACGGTTGCCTCTTAGAATGCTGATTTTGAGAAGAAATGTAGGAATCAGGAATTTCAGAAGTGTAACTAGTATTTCCATCATCGTTATCACTCAGGGCAGAAAATCGATTGCTTGTAGTACTGCTCAAGGAATTGTTAAACAGGGTATCTGAAAAATTCATGAAGTCACATATAGGGCACACCCAAATACAATTTTTTTCCTTCTAAGTTGGAGTATTCTGCATCATTTACTCCTCCACAGGAAGCATGGACCCACTTTGAACATTTGTCACATTTCACCCCCTTCTGTTGACTTGTGACTAGTTCTTCGCACATGCCACACGGCTCTGGTTTGCATGCAGGACAGTACGAATTCAGTTTATGCTTGATAACATTCTTGTACCGTCATTATCGATGGTCTCGGCCTCGGATAGTGCGAAGAACCCTGGTCTCGGCCTCGAAAATATCGAAAATTGTCGGTCTCAGCTTCGAAAATGTTCTACGACTACACCCCCCCCCCCCCCCCCCCCCCCCACCCCCTGCTCACAGGAATCTGAACCACTGGGTGTTGGTCTCTGTCTCAAACATTTTGGACCGGCCCTGGTCTTGGCTTCGAACATTTTCTACGACTACCCCCCCCCCCCCCTGACAGAAAATTTTCTGACGAAATACCCACCCCCCCCCCCCCCCCCCCCGTAGGTTCCGCGCGTGCGCTAGGAAGCAAATGGGACAACTTTTCCAAATGTTGTTAAGCAGTGGAAAATACGACGAAAGAGGGGCTTTAAAACAACGAACAAAAGCTTAATACAAACGTACAAATAATAACATACATACTGATTCAGAATAGGAATGTGTTTTAACAGGAGTTCAAAGCAATGCAGGGACATTTCTGATTTTCAAGGGTAAATTGTTCCAGAGCATGGGGGCGATTAATGCTGTATCTATTAACCCATTATATTTAATATAAATACTCTATTGACTTTATGAGTCCATGACAGAGATCAAGAGCAGATCACTTCAGGCATTACTAGAATAGTTAAGATAGACATGGTGACATTATGTTGTTGACACTAATAACTGCATGCGTGTTTATAATCAGCATACAATCAAGGATAATGACATTTTTCCAGTGAAAATCTTATCTAATTATGCATCGATGAACTCTATAACTGATCTAGATTTGCCATTAATTTGAAAATTTTAAGGAAGATAATATAATGATTCTTGTATTATCCTTCAGTTTTACGATCACAGACAGCAGTAATTTAATCAGACGCGAAGGTCTTTCCACAAAAGAGAAAATGCCTTTGAAACATGGCCTATTATTTTCCCACAGAAACCTTCCCCAATACTATCATCAAAAAATTCAGTTAAATTGCTGCCATTATTTAACTGCAATTATTTCATAATTTACGTGAGTAGACCTGATGTTGGCGATAAATAATCAGCAGCTTCTAGTCCTTTAAGTTGACAAGTTTGCGTGGACACTGGACCCGCTATCGCCCCTGGAAAAGGCACCAGAGCTGAGCTACCATTTGCCATTTTTGTATATTAAAACAAACAATTATTTACGAACTCGTGGGCGGAACACCCTATCAATCACAGGCTTACTTTTATAGGAGTCCTTACAATAACAAATGCACAACACAATGAAATTATTTAGCATAACATTACAATAATACAACTAAACACAGTCTCTCTACTATCAACATTGAACATTCAAAACAAAAGGAAAGGCAATTGGAAAGAACCTTTCTCTACCCCCCCCCCCCCCCCCCCCGTCATGAAATAAGTATTGTTTTACTTTGTTATGCATTATTATACAAATAGTGCATGGTTTGGAGTTGAATATACCAGAATAGACAACGATACATTTTTAATTTCTCGAGAGCGATTATATTGCATCGAGGCCGCAGGCCGAGTGCAATATAATCGCACGAGAGAAATTAAAAATGTAGAGGTGTCTATTGTGGAATATTTAACGACAAGAAGCATGTACTATTTGTTATATAATATGATCATTTTGAGGAACTGATATGGTTATCATGTTGATAAACCCAAATTGACCTTGCTCAAATTGTGAGTGTTCTCTCCAGCCATTGTCGGCCCGGCCTGCGTAATGTGTTAAGTGCCAGCGCGTATTAGAAATAATTGCGCGCTCTGCGCATTTTCCCCATTCAAGAACAAGCGCACAAGAGCACATTACGCACTCCAAGGCAATCCCCTGCGCAGCTCGTTTGGCTCTCTATGGTCAGTTTGTACATACTGAAAAGTTATAATACATATGTATTATAACTTTACCATTGATTATACCGGATTAAGCATCGGTAATCAACCAATGGAAATGCTCAATTTACCTTCATTATGACGTCATCATATTATATACATGTATATGTATGTTGCCATCAAACCACGTACGGGAGAGAATTATGCCCCGATGATAATGTTTTTGTTTATTTTTGTGTGAATAAATCGTTCTCCTGACTTACGACCTTGAACAAATGGCTTCTTCGCGTATTTTTTTACGTAACACCCCCTTCCACAAAAGAAAGAAAGAAAGAAACACGGTCATATCATATTTTAAAAAAAATTATACAGGCGCTTGGTTTATACAATCAATCTATTCAAACATTTTTTAAAGACAGTTAATGAAGTGTGAATGGATATGCACACATTTTAAGAATTCCATAATTTGGCAACCTAATAAAACGTCTCATGCCATAATTAGTTTAGGCCGAATTAATATTAATTGGGCTACATCGGATCGAGTTTGATAATGTGATTCACGCGTATTAAAGAGTTCATTTAAATACGATGGCCCCAGTATTTTAGCAGATTGATACAGAATGTTAGTGAATGGTTTTGTTCTACATGTATGAAGCTCATGCAAATGTAATGATGCATAGAGTACATTCGTGGAAAATAAAACATCAACATTCATAGAAATGTTCAGTAATCTATTGAACAAGATTTGCATCTGTTTTCAAGACGTTTTAAGAGTGTTGCCCTACACCATATGTACACCAACGAACAGTAATCAAAATGTGCTTGTATTACAGACGCGAACATATACGCGAATTTTCGACCCTCCGACTCTTCGGAATTTGACAAATAAATTTCAGTTTTCCAACCCGACAGCGAAAGCGAGCAAGATGCAGCTGGTCAACCGACCGGATCAACGGAAGGTCAAACAACCGCATCACCAACCGAATTGGAAGAGAACGTGGAGACAGGGATAATGAAGGCTTTGTTAACTGAGGCAATGATGAAGAAGATCGTAGCCACCGTATCAGCCGCCATCAAAGAAGCGGTCGCCGCCATATCAAACTTCCAAAAGCAACATGAAGCTCTCGAAAAGAAGATCGACGGGCACCAGAAGGACCTGTAACAAACGCAGCGCCAAGTCGAAGAGCAAGAACAATTATCTCGGATAAATTGTCTCAGATTTCTCGGAATCCCAGAACATCCCAGCGAAAACACCGACAATGCAAGATCGTAATCGACCTCATCAACGACCAGCTCGATGTTCACATATAGCCGATATACATTGAGAGATCGCACCGTGTTGGAACGCGACCTTGATATTCGACAAAGACAGGCCCGAGACCCATCATAGCCAAATGTTCTCAATACTCAACGGTACCTTTAAATAAGAGTGTTTCAGTTCTAAGAATAATATACAATGCGATAGCCGTAATGTGTCTCACCGAATTGCGCGCAATCATACCAATGAAGTTTGGTTACAAACAGATGCAGGGTTGGAAAGTTATCGACCATTATAGAGTCTTGCAGGTTAACTGTCAAATAATAATAATTTATTTATTTATTTATATCCAGTTTATTTCACTCATAACAAAATACAAAAATAAAATTCAAACATGTATAACGACAAAACACATACTACAATAATGTACATAATAGTAGTATAAAAAAGGGTACATTTTGAGTGGGTGGCGGCCAGAAAGAAAATAAATCCTTATAAACGGCTGCCCCTGGAATTATATTTTAAAATACTACAAATTTAAAAGATTAATTTTGTATAACTACAACATAGAAAGAAAAAACAAAAAAACAACAACAACAACCTAAGGGAACATACATGTATATCAAGTTAAAAGTATTATTATACAGGAGAAGGAGTTTTAAGATACTGTTTTAAGTTACGTTTAAAAGAGTTCAATGAACACGATTTTTGTATAAATTCAGGAAAGGAATTCCAAAGTATTGGACCATTAAAGAAAATGGATTTATGAGACAAATTAGTTCGTATTGGAGGTAAATGGAAATTTGCGGCATTTCTAGTGGCATAGGAATGAGTATCGCAATTCAATGAAAAACGTGACAGAAGTGAATCTGGTAGTAAACCTTTAAAACATAAAACATAAACATTCCAACTTCATATTTAAACTTATCATAAAAATTAAGGATATTATATAATTTCAGTATGATAATAAAAAGGTGAGTGATTTACGATTCTTATTGCACATTTTTGTAGTTTATTCAGTATATCTAAATAAATATTTGATGCACTACCCCAGGCAAGAATACCATAATTTAAAAAAGGAGCAACAACAGTATAATAAATCATTTTCAATGCAAATTTGGGTAAGTAATTAACTTTATACATAATACCTATACTCTTAGAAATCTTATTACAAACAGAATCAATATGATCTTTCCATAACAACCTATTATCTACTATTACTCCTAAAAACTTTAGAGATGAAACTTCTTTAATTATTGATCCTGCTAATTCAATATGAATGTCATTTGTATCTATTTTTTTATTTGTAAAAATCATAAAATTGGTTTTAAGGACATTCAAAGTTAATTTATTACTAGATAACCAAGTTGTGACTTTCTGTAGTTCCTCATTAAATTGTAACTGTAAAGTAAATTTATCATCATGTGCCATAAAAATACTAGTATCGTCTGCAAATAAAATATATTTCAGTTTAGTTGATACATTGCACAAGTCATTTATATACAATAGGAATAAAAGGAGTCCAAGTATAGAACCTTGGGGCACTCCACATCTTAGCCCTTTAATCTGAGATTTGTTTCCATTAATGAAAACATATTGTTTGCGATTAGTAAGGTAACTTTTAAACAATTTTTAAAAATTTCCTCTTATTCCATACTTATATAATTTCTTTAATAAAATATCATGATCTAAAGTATCGAATGCCTTTCGTAAATCTAAAAATAACCCAATCATTATTTCCTTATTATCAATTACCTTAGTTACTTTATGGATAAAATCAAGAAGTGCTGAAGATGTGGAATGACCCGCTCTAAAACCATATTGATTACAAGTTAAAATATGGCATTCATTAAAAAAAAATAAAAGACGATTATATAAACACTTTTCAAAATTTTTAGAAAACACAGGTAAAATAGATATTGGTCGATAATTCGTTAAAATGTCAGGACAACCTCCTTTGAAAATTGGTATTACTCTGGCAATTTTAAGTTTGTCTATAAATTCTCCAGATGCCATGCATGCATTAAATATCTCACATAATGGATAACATAAATAATATATAGACTTTTTTTATTACTTTCATATCAATACCATCATATCCTGCACTCGAATTATTTTTGAATTGTTTTACAATATCAATTATTTCACCTGGAGTTACAGGATTAAAAAATATAGATTTTGTATTATTAACAATAAAAGAAGTTACATCAATATCGTCAGACTGATCATAATTGCGATTCAAATTAAAACCAATATCAACAAAATAATTATTAAAATATTCCGGAATTTCATTTTTGTCACTCACTTCTATACCATCTACGACAACCTTCACTATGTTAATTGCTCTCTGTTCTTTACCTAATGCATTATTTATAACTTTCCATGTTTTATTCATATTACATTGAGCACAACCAAATTGGCGTAAATAATATTCCCTTTTCGTAGATTTAATCTTGCTGGTCACACGATTACGTATTTTTTTATATACATTTTTTCTATATATGGTAGGATTTTTTTAAATACAATTTATATAAGCGACTCTTTTTCTTTACTAATTTATATATTTCATGTGTAAACCATGGTTTACCTTTTCTTTTCTTTTTTACCTTAATATTCTTAATTGGATACCACTTTTCATATACATTTAAAAACTTTTGCAAAAATACACTATAGCATAAATTCGGATCTTTCAAAGGAAGTGACCATCTGATTCCCTGTAAAGCTTGAATAAAATTACATATATTATTATCACTTATATCACGCTTTTCAATATAATTATTGCACTTATTCATACTACATTTAACTTTACAAATACAATAAATAGGAAAATGATCACTAAGATCGTTTACAAATATTCCAAAGGACATTTGGCATGAGTCATTAGTAAAAATGTTATCAATTAATGATACAGAAGTAGATGAGATTCGTGTAGGATAATGAATCAAAGGGAACATAGAGTGCGATAATAACAAATCTAAAAATATATTAACATATTGCACTTTTCCAATATTCAAAAGATTAATATTAAAGTCGCCAATTAAATATAAAACTTTATTTTCATTAAGAACTATATTTAAAACATTTTCTATAAATAATAAGAAGTCTGGTATAGACTGGCAAGGTGGTCTATAAATTGTACCAATTACAAATTTTGTATTGCACATTTGAGTCTCATGCAATAAAAATACTTTCTACATACTCTTCATTAGAATCCAAATCATAACGACGTTTATAACTTAAAGTGTCTTTTAAGAACATCCCTACCCCACCACCACGTTTTCCAATACGCGAATTACCTATGAAAGCATAATTATTAATATTAAATAAATCATGTAGCGTATCATCATTAAGCCACGTCTCAGTAATTCCAATGACATGTGATTGAAAGTTTAAAGAAGATAAAAACGAACACAATTCATCAAATTTATTACATAAACTTCGACAATAAAAATGCAAGCAAGAAAAGTAAGTCTCTAATTCATTGGTAGTGTAGATTGAGGTCAAACTTTCATTAAAATCCTCTAAAGTGAAATATGATTGATTTGATGAATAGACGTGTTCAGAGTTTGGTGGACATACAAAGTCATGTAATCTTATTAAATCGGTCCTGTATGTATCATTTTGAGCAGTGGCGTAGCGTGGTCGGACTGATTGGGGGGGGCACGAAAATTATTGGGGGGGGGGGGGGCACACCTTATGTATTTCTTTCAGTGTTGTAGTCGAGTCACCATGGTCCGAGGCCGAGTCCGAGTCCGAGTCACCATGGTCGAGGCCGAGGACGAGTCCGAGTCACGGCATTACGAGGCCAAGGCCGAGGCCGAGGCCTGGCAAAGTCGGCCTCAAGACCTCCAAGACTGAGAATTTCATGAAAATGCAAAAGTATTTTCGAGATACTTTAGTATTACCAAATAATCGTGATCTAATCGATCACATGCCATTGCGTAACTTACTTTGCCTTGTGCATACACAGCAAAACAAATTAAACAACTTTTTGCTGTATATCAGAGCGCTGCAGCGCTGTATGTAGGATCTTTGACTGTACCGTACTATATTACATCGAGAGATATCGATGGGTACGGTACGTACGTAGGTCGTAGCTGCGCATGAACTTAACTATCAATCGTATGATTTACATTTTTTTTTTTTTTTATGAAATATTATTGGAAAATACTTCAAAATAGTGAATAGATGTTGAATCTTAAATTCACCAGATTCTATGAAATCTTCCGGCCTCGAACCGGCCTCGAGTCATCGAGGCCGAGGCCGCATGCTACGAGGCCGAGGACGAGTCCGAGTCACGGCATTACGAGGCCAAGGCCGAGGCCGAGGCCGAGGGCGGCCTCGAGACCTCCAAGAATGATTTCTTTGTTTTTTCAAAAAATGTCCCCTTATGTTTTCTATTGTTTTTTCGAAATTATTGGGGGGCACGTGCCCCCCCCGTGCCCCCCCCCCCCGTAGCTACGCCACTGATTTTGAGCATGTTGATTAAAAACATCATATGAAGCCATAAACACAAGAAAAATACAAAAAAAAAAAAAAACACATCAAAACGGAAAATACAATACTTGTAAAACACAAAACAACAACAACAAAAAAGCTACAAAATTTACCAAAAATGTGGAAAATGTTGGAAAAACAACAACAACAAAACTTATTAATGAATCGATTAAAAAAGTTCACTTGGAGAAACTTATGGGTATTATCAATTAGTGACATTTAAAACAGTTTGCATTATAACATTTTAATCTGCAGTGGAACGTCTCGTTTTCAAATTATTATATGAAATTGTATCAATATGTTAATTAAAGTTAATTAAAAGAACGTTGGAGATCACTGCGTTTAAGACACGTTTTTACAAGAAAGCTAAGTCTCTTCGGGAGTGTATGAGTTTTTTGATAGTTCCCCCGCCGGTTGTCTTGACAGCAATGAATATTCTCCCATCCATTGACCATGCGTGGGACAATTTGCTGTTTGGTTTCCTGGCCTCAGCGAAAGCATCCCACAAGAGAAGTCTATTCACATCCGTGAGGTCCTCGTAGATGCTGATTCCTAATTTCTTTTCTTTCAGCTTTTTCCTATTCTGCAGCAGAGCTAGCCGGTGCCCGTATGATGACAGTTTGACAATGATTGGCCTCGGCTTTAGGCGCACTCCTTCCCTGGGTGCATTCAGGCGGCGTACGCGGTGACTTCTGTCGATAGCGCAGGGGGGCAGATCCACTCCCAGTGAATAATAATAATAATATAGAGCACTATAGAGCAATAATAATAATATGCGCCATGACTCTAGTGAACACTATTCTCAGCGCAACAGAAAATCCCTAGTCCCTAGTCCCTAATCAAAAGCTAATTTAAACAAAAATGTCTTTATACCTATTTTAAATGACTCAATTGAGATTGTATTTCTAACATTAATCTGACCTCATTTGATCTTTGACCTATATATGTGACCTTTGACCCTAGAACATCATGGAGGCCAATATAGGGCATTTTACCAATCGAGTTTCGTTACAAACAGATGCAGGGTTGGGAGGTTATCAACCCTAATAGACTCTTACCCCAAAACTTTCACATTTGACCTCACTTGACCTTTGACCTACTTATGTGACCTTTGACCCCAGAATATTATGGAGGCCAACATAGGGCATCTACCAATCAAGTTGGTTACAAACAGATGCAGGGTTGGGAAGTTATCAACCATAATATACTATTTGATATCAATACATATATCCGATCCTAAAATGCTAAAATGCTTACACTTCTTCAAAAATTCTCAAAAGCTTTTTAAAAATAGTGATTGATGATTTCTGTATGTAATCATTATTTCAACAAAACATCACATGCATAATTTTGTATGAACAATTGTTGAATTGATTTTTTGTAGAGAGCGCCCTCTTGTGTTTTTCATGGCTCTTTTTGAGTGATAATAATTTTGTTTTTAACTTAGTCGTTTGTAATTTTGTTTATACCTTTCGAGAATTGTGTAGTTATAACTATTTGTTTATAATATTACTGTGCAGGTTTCGGTTAATACCAACACTTTACTACCCCTTTACAATTATATTCGACTTCAATCTAATCATGGGATGTATTACATATTTACTTTACAAAATGTTACACGTCTATTAAAACTAGACAACTAACTGCGTCTTTGTCGTTTGACGAGTATCATTCTAAAATCAAGTATGGGTAAACAAATTCATTATACAAAACAAATCAAACAAGGTGCACACTTATTTCTAGAGATTATGATGCATCTTTATGTCAACTGTATACCGCGCCAAAATCCACTTATCAGATGGACACATTTCAGACAGTGTTGTTAAGCAGTGAAAAAATAAGACGAAAGAGGGGGTTTAAAACAAAGAACAAGAATGTAATACAAACTTTCAAATAATAACATACATAGTGATTCAGAATAGGAATGTGTTTTAACAGGAGTTCAAGAGCATGGGTGCTAATAAGGATGTGATATTAACTCATTTTTTTAAATATAAATACTTTAGTGTCTTTAAGATTTAATTACAAAGATCAAGAGCAGATCACTTCAGGCATAACTAATATGGTTAAGATAGAGATGGTGACATTATGTTGTTGACACTAATAACTGCATGCGTGTTCATAAGCAGCATACAATCAAGGATAATGACATGTTTCCAGCGAAAATCTTATCTACTATAGCAAATACTCTCCTGTGTTAATTATACATCGATGAACTTTATAACTGATCTAGATTGGCCATTAATTTGAAATTCTAAAGGAAGATAAAAGAATAATTATTTTATTACCCTCCAGTTTTACGATCACAGACACAAGTAATTTAATCAGAACCGAAGGTCTTTCCATGAGAGAAAATGCCTGTGAAACATGTCGTATTCTTTCCCCCACAAAAACCTCCTCCAACATTGTCATCAAATAATTCAGTTGTACTGTTGTCATTATTCAACTGCAATTATTTCATAATTGACGTGAGTTGACCTGATGTTGGCGATGAATAATCCTTTACATCTCACACAGGCAAATTGACATTTTTACACAATGTATACACACATAACGAAATCGAGATCCGCCGAAGTACAATATGTCTACTGAAATGCATCAGAAAGCTTAACTTGTCCCATTCAATATAATACTAAATAACCTCTACAAACTTCAAACAATCATATTTGAATATTTCTTTCTTGACTGCACCATTAATGAGTAACTCGGCATTTATGTTGATCAGCAGCCTCTAGTCCTTTGAGGGGACAAGTTATCGTGGACACTGAACCGATATCGCCCTGGAAAAAGGCAGCAAAGCTGAGCTATCATTTGTTATTTTTGTATATTAAAACAAAACAATCATTTCCAAACTCGTGGGCGGATCAACATTATAAGCCACATGCTGGTTTTCGTAGGGGTCCTTACCATGAAAATACACAACACAATTAAATCATTTAACATAACATTGCAATAATAACACTAAACGCAGTACCTATACTATCAACATTGAACATTAAAAACAAAAGGAAAGGCAATGGGAAAGAGCCTTTCTCTATCATGTCTATCCCCCTGTCATTAAAGACGTATTGTTTTAATTTGTTATGCATTATGTATGTAGCCACCAAACCAGGTGCGGGAGAGAATTATGGCCCGTTGATGATGTTCTTGTTTATTATTTGTGAATAATTCCTTCTCCTAACTTACGACCTTAAGCAATTGGCTTCTTGGCGTATTTATTTACGTGACACCCCCCCCCCCCCCCCCCCCCCCGCCCTCTCACAAACGAAAGAATGAAAGAACGAAAAACGGTCAGATCATATAAAAAAAAACAATTGTATAGGCGCTTGGTTAATACAATTAATCTATTCAAACATGAAGTCTGTGAGTATATGCACACATGTTAAGAATTCCATAATTTGTCCCTGATAAATAAAACGTCTCGTCCCATAATTCGTTTAGGCCGAATTAATATTAATTGGGCTTCAACGGATCGTGTTTGATAATGCGATTCACGCCTATCAAAGAGTTCATTTAAATACGGTGGCCCCACTTTTTTTTAGCAGATTGATACATAATTTGAGTGAATTGTTTTGTTCTACGTGTATGAAGCTTATCCAAATGTAATGATGCGTAGAGTACAATAGTGGAAAATAAAACAACAACATTCATAACAATTCTCAGTGATCTATTTTGCAAAATTTGCATCTGTTTTCATCACGTTTTAAAAGTGTTGCCCTACACCATATACAATAAACAACAGTAATCAAAATGTGCTTGTATTACAGACGCGAACATATACGCGAATTTCCGACCCTCCGACTCTTCAGAATTTGGCAACTAAATTTCAGCTTTTCCAACTGAACATCTTTCGTACTGATTGATAATTGACATATCATGCATATTATGTCTGTCTTTGGACTAACGTTTTGACAGCTTGGACAGTGTTTCGTATCGCGATCGGAGTTTGACATCTATTTGCGCTTTGAAGCCGGAATGTCCGATCACCGAAAGTACGATCGAGGGCCCGTGCTGCTTAATAACGGACAATGCCATATCAGCAACCCACCAGTTTCCAGGTAAAACCCGACAGCGAAAGAGAGGAATATGCAGGTGGTCAATCGACCGGATCAACGGATGGTCAAACAACCCCATCACCAACCAAACTGAAAGAGAACGTGGAGACTGAGATAATGAAGGCTTTGTCGACCGAGGCGATGATGAAGAAGATCGTAGCCGCTGTATCAGCCGCCATCAAAGAAGCTGTCACCTAGAGTGTATATGCCGCCATATCAATGGACTTCGAAAACTTCCAAAAGCAACATGAAGCTCTCGAAAAGCAGATCGACGGGCTCCAGAAGGACCCGGAACAAACGCAGATCCAAGTCGAAGAGCAAGACCAATACCCTCGGAGAAATTGTCTCAGATTTCTCGGAATCCAAGAACATCCCAGCGAAGACAGCGACAATTAAGCTCGTAATCAACCTCATCAACGACAAGCTCGATGTCCACATACAACCGATATATATACATCGAGAGATCGCACCGTATTGGAACGCGACCGGGATCTTCGACAAAGACAGGCCCGCGACCCATCAGAGTGAAATTTACCCGCTACAACGTCCGAGACCAAGTGTACAGAACCAAGCAGACTCAAGAGGACGCGTGTCATCATCTGTGAGGACATCACAAGACAGCGCCAGAACTTGATTATCGAAGCAACCAAGAAACGATGCGTGCGAAGATGTTGGACCACTACTGGTTATGAAATTGTGAGTTTTTTTTGATATATAGCATTGTATCTACATAGAAAACTGTTTGAAATGTTACACCGCGGTTTACACGCTCGTTACAAGGCTTATTGTGCACACTACACAACACTTAGCCATCGTGTATTTTGTACAGTTCACAAGACGTTCGCAAAAGGGCACCCGGGTGACTGATTTACGAACGTTTGGAATTGCTTACGCTGGGCCGTATGCATAAAAACAAGCAATTGCTTGTGCTAGCCTTTTGCTTGAATCGGTATGCACACAAACAAGCAATTGCTTGCAAGCAAAAGCTTTTGCTTACAAGCACAAGCAATTGCTTACTGCCCGTAAGCAATTGCTTACCAAAAAAGCAATTGCTTAAAACCGTATGTAGAAAACGAACATTTTACTTGTCTCGATAAGCAATTGCTTGCGTTTTTTCAAGCACCTCCAGACCAGCTTGAGCTCTTGCTTACTCAGGGCATTCGCGTTTAAGGATCAAATTTTATACTGTTTCAGGATGATTACAAGCTCCTTATTCCAGAGGTTATATTGTGATTTCATATTTAATACAATTCCTGTTATTTTATACTTTTTACGGCAATTTGTGTCCATCGATCTGCACAGAAACCCCCCTGATGCTCTGTGCTGTATCCCCCCAATTTGCGTAAGAAAAAATACTGCTGCCAGGTCGGGCACGAAGCGTTGTTGTCCTGCAGTGCGATGTTCGCACAACCGTAACGATCCTTTGTTCAACACGTAAGCAATTGCTTAGGCAGTGCAAGCAAAAGTTTTCAGCACAAGCAATAGCTTGTGCATATGAATTCAAGCAATTGCTTGAACTTGATCTTTTGCTTGACAAGCTCTTGCTTGTGCTTTAAGCAATTGCTTATAAGCAATTGCTTGTCTTTATGCATACTGCCCACTGTCACTCATTTAAATGTATTGTTATTATCTGGACGTTCTCTATATTTATTTGTGCCTGATTGTTTATGTATCTTATATATAAACCGTGTCGCTATAAACAGTCAGGCGCATCTTTCCAATCTTTTAAAAAAATTGGACTTCCACCGACCGAGGGCGTAAAATGTTCCCCCGCGCACTAGATTCGCTTGACAGTCACTTACTGAAAATATACCAATGACACAAAATCAACTGCCCATACACAAACACAAACTAAGGCACAGGTTAACACACATCTATACACATACAAAAGCGCACACACGCATATATATATACACACACACACACACGCACACACATACGCACACAGACACACGCACACACACATACACACAACACATACACACACGCGCACACACGAACAGACACACACGCACAACACACACATACACACGCACGCACACACACGCCAACAAGCAAACACACATACACACCCACACACAAAGACGCAATCACACATAGAAACTCGCACACGCACAGCCACACACACACACGCACATGCAAACACACACACACATACGCACACACACACGCACACATACATACACACAACACATACACACACGCCACACACACCCACAAGTAAGCACTCAGACACACTCACACACACACATGCACTCTCACACACACACACAAAAACACACACAAACACGCTCACACACGAATAGACACATACGCACAACACACACACATACACACGCACGCACACAAGCAAACACACATACACACCGACACACACACGCACTCACACATATAAACACGCACACGCACAGCCACACACACACACGTGCGTATGCACACACACGTATATATAGGCCTACACATAAAAACACACGCATGCAAACACACACACAAATATAAGCAAACAGACATACATGCGCACAAACATACGCACATATACACACGCATACACACACACACGCACACATACACGAGTAAACACACACTAACACAAACACCAATGCACTCATACATACATTTGCACATAATATACACACATACACACACACACACATACACACACACACAAGCACACACACACACACACATGTATACACACACGCACACACACACAAACATAAACACACACAAACACACACACACATTCGTACACTTATACAAACGCACACATGCACACGTAAACAAATGCACATACACACACACATACATGCATAATTTGTTGTTATATGTTATAGCGTGCTCATAGATTTAACTTTATACCACAGTATATGTGCGGCTGTACTGCCAGTCTAGCAACGGCCGTTTGAAGCTACATTTTTCAAAATTATACCCCTAATTACGTATTCCGAATAGATTTTCTCAAAATGTCATGGTTCGATTTCTTTCTTTTTTGACATCAAGAAACTTTCTTTATTCATCTTTTAGTACACTGATTCTTAAAAAATTGTCATGGTTAGATTTTTCGTAATAATTTTTTGAGCGACTGAGATTCAAAAGTGAAATTTCTCTTCCCATAGACATAACACGCGGGGTAGCGCGTTGCATGACGGGTGTACGGCTTATGCATAATTCATTAGGGTCCAAAAGATTGGAAAACCATGCTTTTCAGAAAGATTGGAAAAGCAATCTTGCGCCTGACTGATAAAGGTAATGCTTGGCTGATATAATACTGATTTTCGTTTTAGTTAAAATTATATACGACTTGAATCTCATAATTTTTTACATATTTACTTGACAAAATGCTAAACGTCTACGCTAGACAAATAAACTGTATCTGTATTGTTTGGCGAGTATTCATAATAATTCATTTCCCCGGGTATTATGGTGCATCTTTATATCAACTATATACCTGCACAGCAACCCCCCTAATGCTCTGTGCTGTTTCCCCCTATTTGCGTAAGAAAAAATACTGCTGCCAGGTCGGGCACGAAGCGTTGTTGTCCTGCAGTGCGATGTTCGCACAACCGTAACGATCCTTTGTCCAACACGTAAGCAATTGCTTAGGCAGTGCAAGCAAAATGTTTCAGCACAAGCAAAAGCTTGTGCATATGAATTCAAGCAATTGCTTGAACTTGATCTTTTGCTAGACAAGCTCTTGCTTGTGCTTAAAGCAATAGACCGCTTCGGTAATGTATGCAAATAATCTGCGTATGACGTCAGACTCCCCGTTGGCAAGCTTAACAATAGTAACTAGGTCCGGCAAGCTCCGGCAAACCTAGCTTGCCGGACCTAGTTACCATTGTTAAGCTTGCCAACGGGGAGTCTTACGTCATACGCATATTATTTGCATACATTACAGAAGCGGTCTATTGCTTATAAGCAATTGCTACTTGTTATGCTTTTTATTGCTTTTTAAGCAATTGCTTGAATTCATATGCACTAGCTTTTGCTTGTGCTGAAACCTTTTGCTTGCATTGCCTAAGCAATTGCTTACGTGTTGGACAAAGGATCGCTACGGTTACGTGCGAACATCGCACTGCAGGACAACAACGCTTCGTGCCCGACCTGGCAGCAGTATTTTTCTTACGCAAATAGGGGGGAAACAGCACAGAGCATCAGGGGGGTTCCTGTGCAGATCGATGGAGAAAAATTGCCGTAAAAAGTAAAAAAAACACAGGAATTTGATTAAATATGAAACCCAACATAACCTCTGGAATAAGGAGCTTGTAATCATCCTGAAACGGTATGGAAATTTGATCCTTAAACGCGAATGCCCTGAGTAAGCAAGAGCTCAAGCTGGTCTGGAGGTGCTTGAAAAAACGCAAGCAATTGCTCATCAAGACAAGTAAAAGGATCGTTTTCTGCATACGGTTTTAAGCAATTGCTTGTTTGGTAAGCAATTGCTTACGGGCAGTAAGCAATTGCTTGTGCTTGTAAGCAAATGCTTTTGCTTGCAAGCAATTGCTTGTTTGTATGCATACCGATTCAAGCAAAAGGCTAGCACAAGCAATTGCTTCTTTTTATGCATACGGCCCATCATGTATGTTTGATTCCATACGAATCGTATACTATTTCTGTCTCGGGTATGCACCAAATCTCACAACAATATGCAAAAGCTCCGTACAGTGGGAGGGGGACATCCCCTTCCCCGCTTGGTCGCTTTGCTCCCTCGCAATGCCCTTCACTTTAGAGATGTTGCCCCCCTTCTTGAAAATTATACTTTTACATCAAGCACATCATTTACAGATCCACTTAACCATCTGAATTCAAATGTACGCCAGAAACAACAGTTCCACCAGAAGATACACATGGGATCAACAGCGTGTGTTTTTAGTGTGTTCACGGGGCGTAGATCCCGAGGCATGGGGGATATATCCCCCACTTTTTGATGCGGGGGTGGCCTGTACAAGTACCAACATCCCCCACTTTTTTCGAAGTTAAATCTTTAAAAATCTTACAAAATGCATAATAACAATATTAATGATAAGGACAATAATAACCATACTTCTAAAGTGATATTTTAAACACCAATTTCAAAAATGTCTCCACGTGGGAGGAGGTAAACCCCCTCCCACATAAGTATAGACATGCACGGACGATGTGAGCGTATTTGAGTCTAGTGCATGTGTGTGTAGATTCGATTGTGTTTGTATACTATAATAGCGGTCTAAACATGAGGGAGGTGATTTAAGTCATGATTTCTTTAATTTTAGTATTATCAAATTTTCTTCCAAGGTATGCACCAGATTGCATTATTTCGAGTGAAACATTGCAAAAGCTCCCTACCGTGGGAGGGGGGGGGGCACCCCCCTCCCACACCCCCCCCCCCCCCCCCTCAGGCGCTTCGCGCCCTCGGGCTTAGTCGCTCCGCTTTCTCGCAGTTGTGCCCCCTCAATCCTTTGGCCCTCGCTACGCCACTGGGTTTCAGCACAAGCAAAAGTTCATGCATACGAATTTAAGCAATTGCTTGAACTTGATCTTTTGCTTGCCAAGCTCTTGCTTGTGCTTTAAGCAATTGCTTATAAGCAATTGCTACTTTTTATGCATACGGCCCATTGAGTACTTTTACTTCCATAATTTTGCAATGTTTTGGTCAAGCATCCGACCTTCATCACATCCTAGAAATGAGACAGAAAACACTGAAAATTGTACAATGACACGGGAACACTCGCACATACACACACACACGCACATACAAACATACGCACCACATACACCTACAAACACAGACACAAACACACACACATACGCACAGACACACACACAAATTAGCAAACACACACACACACACACCCGCAAGCATAAATTATTATTATTATTATTATTATTATTATTATTACTTATACCGCGCTTTTCCCATAAGGCCCAAAGCGCTTACAATCAAATTGAACAACAATTATAAATACACGTACAATAAAAATAATACAATCACAAACTACTAAAAAGATGTGTTTTCAAAGCCTTTCTGAAGGCACTGACTGATGAAGATAGCAAGTGGTAAATCATTCCAATATTTTGATGCAGATACAGTAAATGTCCTATCACCTGCCAAGGTGCGAGTAACAGAAAATGTGAGGCGGAGAGGATCACTGGATAACCTCAACCTCCTGGTAGGTGTGTATAAATTCAAACAAGTATCTAGATATTTTGGTGCTTGATTATTGAGAATTTTATAAACAAACAAGGGTAATTTAAATATTATCCGTTGTTTCAAAGGAAGCCAATGCAACGAATTCAAGAGTGGTTGAGATGGGTGGTCCCTAGAAACCTGAAACACCAATCGGGCTGCCCAATTTTGAAGTCGTTGCACACGATTCAATTGAGTTGAAGGAATGGAAGAGAGAAGCCCGTTACAATAATCAATACGAGATAGAACTAGAGAACGCACAGCATTATGACAGGCAGATTGATCAATAAACCTCCTGATTCTAGCGATATTCCTTAAATAAAATGTTACAGTACTACAAATGTGAGAAATATGGTGAGACATTGACATGCGATGATCAAAGATAACGCCAAGATTCCTTATTGTTTCTGAAAGGCTAATGAGTGTGTTACCAACATTCAACTGAACATTTGGAAGATTGCGCAGGTTGTGGGCTGAAGCTGCAACAAAAAAATCAGTCTTTGAATCATTCAATTTCAACTTATTTACTACCATCCATTTCCTAATATTTTCAATACATGTTTGAAGTTTAGAAAGGGCATTATCAAGAGCTCCTGAAGTTCTGGGGTCAAAAGAAATATATAACTGTATGTCATCGGCATAGAGATGGTAATTAATTTCAAAATTACGGGCAATCTCCCCAACTGGAAGAGTATAGATTGAGTACCCTATGGGTCCTACTATTGATCCCTTGGGAAGTCCAAATTCTAACGTTATTGGATTTGACAATTTGCCTGCAATGTCAACTTGAGAAGACCATCCAGAGAGGTATGACTGGAACCAGGACAAAACCATTGACCTAACACTTATTCGTTTAAATAAACGAGATATAAATATTTGATGATCAATTGTATCAAATGCGACTGATAAATTTAAAAGTACCATAAGAACAACCTTATTTGAATCAATGGCAAACATGATATAATATAATTTTTTACTTTTACTAAAGCTGACTCAGTGCTGTGCCTTGACCTGTAAGCAGATTGGAAAAAATCAAAAAGATTATTAAATTCAATGTGATGTTCTAACTGTTTACAAGCTGCTTTCTCAATGAGTTTACCTACAAATGTTAAGTTTGACACTGGTCTATTATTTTTAAGTTCATTTTGGTCCAGACTGGGTTTTTTCAAAAGTGGTTTAATTATTGCTGAGTGTGCTCCTTTGGGGAAAGTACCTGTGGAAAGAGAGTGGTTGACTATGCTTGTCAACAATGGTAGTACATGTTCAAGATTCTCTTTCAAAAGCCATGTTGGGATGGGATCAAGTTGACAAGATTTAGTAGCAGATGACATAATAATTGTGGACAAATCTGATTGTGTAAGCAACTGAAAATTCTCAAAAAGAGGAATATTTTCATTCACAATGTCGCCAAATTGAGTTTCAACAAGTCCATTGCAAGCATCTATTTCATCTCTAATTTTTCTTATCTTTCCAACAAAAAACAAAGAAAATTGATTAGCTAATCTGGATGCAGAATCATACAAGGGGAGATGACTTGACTTCTTATTCAAAAGTGAATGAATAATGTGATATACCTCCTTGATAGTACATGAGCCCAACTTATCTTTCAAAAAGTTTTCTTTAGTGACATTAATGACTTGACATACATTCTCATTTGCTTCTATGAACAATTTACGATCTGAGTCCAGTCTTGATTTACGCCATTTGCGTTCTGCTTTAAACACCAATACAAATATTCATATGCTGACACAAAGATACGCACATACACACATACAAACACACTCACACGCAGAGACATACACACATTCGTACACACATATAAACATGCACAAGCGCACATACACACAGGCACACACACCGACATAGACATTTTCTTTTTATACTTATAGCGCGTTCATAAATTTTACCTTTCCAGAGCATGTACGACTGTACTGCAAGTCTAGCAACGGCCGTTTGAACAACACATAATTATATGTTTTGGTACCGTTTTGTGATATCAAATAGATACACAACATTTTGCAAAGGTTAGTGTAATTCATTAACAAAGCAATTAATTTCCACCACTTACGGTACCACTACTATTTCCTGGTTCCTGGTTTGCGAGTGCGTCAATGCTATTCACGCGTACGTTTGGAGACAATGGAATCCCGGGCTATTCGTTCGCTCTGGACAAATTAGTATTGTACATTCAGACTGTGCTTCAGAATGGTGATGCGTTTTCCGATTATATATTTTTTCTGGAAACATATTTTTGTGAACATGTTGATGGAATGGAATTCTAAAGATGTTACCTTTCATTTATAAGAATATTATTTTTGGATGGTGGTACCCTTTAATTTTCACAAATGTATCCATGATTACGTATACCAATTTGTTTTTCTCAAAATGACTTTGTTATACATTTCTTTGAGCGACCGACGTTCAAGAGTGAAATTAATCTTCCGATAGACATAATACGCGGGGTTACGCGTTGCATGATTATGTGTACGGCTTAGGCATAATTCATTAGGGTCCAAAATATGGGAAACCATGCTTTTCAGATAAAAAAAAAATACCCGATCTTGCTCCAGACTGTACATGGATCGACCACTGATGAATAAATAAGTTTCAAGTCATTTTGATGCAATTCTTGGTATAGACAAGGCATGCATGGCATAATGTCGATTTTGTTTGTTATATCCGAACTTATAATTATTTGGGGCCCAAATAATTAGATGATTTAAAAAAGAAAAGAAAAAGAAAATGCTTCAAAAGCGTTTTTTTAAATAGTTGTATATATTAAATCATTATTTAACAAGACCTCACATGCATAATTTCGTATGAAAAATGGTTGAAACCAATGCCTTATTTGAGAACGCCCACTTGTGTTTTAATAGCGCTTTTGAATGGTAACATGCTTTTTACTTAGTCGTTTGTATTTTTTTATAGAGTACAGAAGCCATGACGTCATAAAAGCACTTTCTCGAATTGTTTATTTTGAACTCCATTTTCCGTAAGAGCATCAATAATAATGTCCAAATACCGAAAATCAATTGAATATATGTTACGTATTGGCTGAGATATGCCCATCCGAATGAATTTAACTTCATTGAGCAATCAGTGTTATAGTGCACTGGTTCATAAATTTATGAAATAATAATATAAAATACAACAAAATATACATTACAAACAGGTTATTTAAAGAGGAAAAAACAAACATACTTATAATGATAGGGGTAATAATAATTTACAAACATATTACAAAAGATAGGGGGAATAATAATTCACAAATGTACAAATATTAATCAGAATCAACGAGTAAGCCAAAAGGCATGCGTGCATGAGTAAAACAATCATTGAACAACTAATATGCACATGAATTATAAATCTAGTATGGGTAGCTTGATTATTTCATTTTAACATATCTTAACGTCGTGTATAATTCGTAATGGAAACATGTTGAACAGTTTTGATGCATCATATAATGGCCTATTCGATTAAAGTTTGTGCGGGGTCTAGGTAATTCAATTTGGGTGTTTGCATGGCGTAATCTATAATCTAAATGGGGGTTTAATTCTATGCGTGCGGGAGGATTGTGTAGTAACATAAACATAAAAACTAAAGCTTGTTTCTTTCGGCGAACTTCAAGTTGATCGACAACAAGTGTCCTATACAGTGTATAAAGTTCCCTATTCAAGCGACTATTTACACCAAGTACCAAACGTAAACATCTATTTTGTATAAACTGAAGGTGAACTGCTAAGGGCCACTTTTCTGGCCGTAGAGCCCCAAAATCTCATATTATGTCAATCTTTTTTAAAGGGATACCTTCTTGTAATTTCAAAACATGTTATTTGGTTGAATCATATTTAGTACTATCAAAAAACCAAAGAAAAATTATGTTCCATCGAAAAGTGACATTTTACAGCAAAAAATGATGTCAAAATTTGTACAATTTTTTTCGGTACCACAACAAAATGAGCATGTGGGACTACACGGAAATTGTTGACGTGGATCACAAAAGTTCAATTATTTCGGAAAGTAGAAGAGATAATTGTATGGAATTTTGTGTATTACTTTCCTAAGACATGGTTTTATAAAATGAAAAGGAAATATCACCTAAGTAAAGCATAACATATTTCTTTTGAAATATCATTTATTTTTCAAGGTCAAATTTGAATTTCGAAGCCACATTATGACATGTTTGTGTTAAAAAAAGTGCTCAGAATTGTTCTGGTTGAAAATTTCAATTTATTTTGTCCAAAATAGTATATAACTTTATGCAAATGATACAAATTATATACTTTTAATAATTTATTTACTTTTTATATACATGAAAAGTGTTACAGTGCTAAAAATACCCTCAGCAGTTTACGGTTTGTTTAAGATGCACATTCATCCAAATCATAATATTATAATCAAAGTAGGGTTGAATCAAAGTCTTATAAAGTACAAGAAAAGTCGTCTTATCTACGAAATGCCTCACTCGTCTGAGAGCGTGGAATATTTAAGTGCCTTTTTCCTCACAAAGTGTATTTGGTGGTCCCATGAAAGATTACAATCAAGCATGACTCCAAGATGTTTACATTCCGTTGCTTTCTGTAGTTTTCGATAACTGTTTGGTCAAAGCCAAAGAATTTAAGTTTTTCAATAATATTAAGTCAAAAGCCTTTTCTAAGTCTAGTGTAACAACACTAACTACATTTCCTTCATCTATAAATGTTATCATGTCATCAGTCAAAGACATAAGGGCAGTTGAAGTGGAATGGTTAGGGCGAAAACCATGTTGATTTTGATTCAGTATAACTACCCGGGATAGTAGTTTTGGTCAACGTGGTCAAACTGAATTTTAGTAACCCAAACATGGCCCATAATTTTACAAACTACAGTTAAATAACTCAACCATGCTCAAAAGGTAGGCCTATAAAACATTACAAAGGCCAAGAAAAAAGCCTGTTACTCAGTTTAAATTTCAGTTTATTTCTCCATGTGCAGATAAAAACAACGAATTAATACATTAATGCAACTAATACATGGACCAGACAGGTACGATGTGAAGGATTTATCAGCTTCATCATTTACTGAAGCGTTAGTAAGATTTAGACGTATATTAACAAAATAGTTATTAAACTCATAAGCTATTTCATATATATTTATTATCAATTTATATTCCATTCACTAAAATGTGTTTCAAGCAATCCGTTTTATGATTGTTCTGCTTATTTAAAATCTAATTAGTTAATTTCCAGAGTGATTTATAATTTCCTGATACATTATCAAACCTTGGACGATACAATTTTGTTTTCTTCTTGCGAATAATTTGTAAACAATACTTACGATTTCTTTTATATTTCTTTTCATTATAATCATAGGACTTTGTAACAAATTTCTTATAAAATGCAGCTATCTTTATATATCTTGTAAACCAGGTAGTAGTTACTTCTTTACATGTTTATCTGAGACTTAATAATAGAAAAAAACATACATCATACATGTACATAAACTTCTAATAAAAATCATTAAACATTCAATTAGCTGAGGATCATGATCGTCTATATCTCAAGTATAAATCTGTACAAACTATAAAAAAAAATATATATACTGACATTTAAGTTCATTAATATCACATCGAATAAAGGCTTCCTTAAAAAATATTTAAATACTGCAGATACTGGTAAATTATTACTTATACATACACCAGAACAAACATTAGTAAAGATTGGTCGATCAAAGACTTAGTATTTCTAGTTCAACGGGTGGGTCTGGATATAAGTGGTGACAGTGGGAAATGTAAAAGTAATTAAAAAAGTCACTCGTTACTGCATCAGATACAAACGTCATTACATTCATATCAATATCTTCCATTTCATACATTTTTTGAGAAAATGCAATTCTTAATAATAACTGTTTGTATTTCACAACAAAGCCATGAACTGGTCGACCAGGTGATTTATCAAAATTACCTTATTTTGTTATTAATTTGAATAAACAAAACCTAACAATTAGTCTAGTCGGAATGGGGGGTTCCCATGCACCCAAAATATATATTTTGTTAACTTACATTTTTGTAAACCTGAATGTGTCTAGTTAAAGAATGTTGATGTTACCAAGACCAAATCGTGTCCCATGGTTGTGTTTGGCGGCCATCTTTGACACCATGTTGGAGTTCAATGGAAAAAAGTGTAACTAACTTAAATGTTGAATAACGGGCCATAACAAGAAAATTGAACATGTATTTAGGGATAGTTGGCAACGAGGGATTATTTTTAAATAATATTACAATAACTAAACTAATTTTAATACGTAATTTAGCGATGATCGTGGTGGCCATCTTGAATTTTGACAAAAAAGACGATTTTCTAATATATCTCTTGGAATATATCTGATAAAAAGACTAATAGACATGATTGTTCATGAAATGCATCATGGAATATTTAATCAATATGTTCTAGTTCATAATTCAATCATATAAATTCAACCATGGGGTCTTGGCCGCCATTTTGTGCCACTCTTCTCCACCATGTTGGATTTCATTGAAATACGTGTAAATTGCTTATGTTTGAAGTAGGGTCATACAAAGACAAATTAACACTTTTTTATATGGGTGAAATGGCAACGAGGGATTAGTAAAAGTATAATTATAATGATACAGGGGTGTCGATCCGTTTTTGAGATTGGGGGGCGAAATTTGAATTTTTTTCCAGAGTGACGACTGAGAGAGCTAAAAGCCCCACATTGGCATGCCCGGAAGTTTTATTATGCGCTCATTGAAAGTGTCTTGATGGCTCGAAGACCTGACTTTGGGGGCACCCACATTTGGGGACAATAATGGGGGTCCAGGGGGCGGAGCCCCCGGAAGCTTTTAGATTTCAGACATTTGCTCCTAGCATGGGTGTTAAAATTGTATAAAATAATGAACATACTCATAACGTATTTTAAAGGGCATAGCGAGGAAAAGACTGAGCCTTGCATGAGATGGATCCACGTGATCATATATACTATAGAGCCATCGATATAGTCTAGGGCATTGGGCTCCCATGAAACTAAGCAAGGGCGTCAAAAATTTCTCAAAAGTGTAGGGGAGACATTGCGAGGAAGCGAAGCGACCGAGCGGGGGAGGGTGTGGGAGGGAGTGTCCCCCTCCCACAGTAGGGAGCTTTTGTATTTTGGGGCGTGAAATTGTGCGATTTGGTGCACACCTGAGACAGAAATTTCACGTAATATGAAGTATATAGGTATGGAACCAAACATACATAATGACAAAGGGAGGGGGACAATCTGCTCCTTTTTTAAATGTGGGGGGACATGATATTCCAATATGATTTGCGTTCAGCGCATATGTACCGAGATTATTTTATTTTCTGTGACGGTGTGCTATCTATAGATGAGGGTTTAATAAACTTCGTTTGAGGTGTGCGTTTGAGAAGTTACGCTGCCCAACACATTTCAAAAGGTGAGTTCCCGCAACCCAAATGAAACTTGGAATATGATAAACTGTATGCGCGCGAAGCGCGCGGCAAAAAAGAGATTTACAGTCCTTTTCAAACTAAAAAACGGCTATTTTGAAGATTAATTATTGATAAATGTGTCTTTCCCCTCTTTGGCATTATATCACTCGATTTTTTTCTTCCTCATTTTCGGAATTATTGGGGGGGGGGGCGAAATGATATGTTCGCCCCCCCCAATATTTTCATTGGGGGGCGACTGCCCCCCCCCCTGCCCCCCCCCCCCCCCCCCCCCCCCCCAGGATCGACACCCCTGTAATGATACAATTAATTTCGGC